>JAASGT010000455.1:0-24852 GCA_023334315.1 Globisporangium alternatum | reverse complement strand
TCTGCCATACAAATTGCTGCTCTCGGCACATCTCCAAGTGTTTCGCACACGTGAACGCATACAAAAAACAAGATAAAGAATGATGGTAAAAAATGATTGTATTGGCAGTTCGTGATGCGAACTGTGTGGACCATTGGCACAAAAGCAATGGACAGGGGAGCGCTGCTCACAGACGAAGAGCGCGGCAGAATCAAGGGGCTACGCGAGGCAGGTCAAGGGATACGAGAGATAGCAAGGAGATTGAAGCGATCAACGGACACTGTACGGCGGGTGCTGGGTGGTGATGGCAGTGGTGAGCGCAAGCGAATGGGACCGGAGCTGCTCATGTTCGAGCGAGCGGTGCGCTTGCTCGTTGGCACGGCTGCGACTGGAGACTTTTCTGCAGCACAGCTGAAGCACGAGTTGCACCTCGACGCGTCTGTCCGCACGATCCAGCGCGTCCTGTCGCGCGTCGACTGGCTCGCCTATTCCAAGATGGGAAACACGCTGCCGTTGTTGAAGATCGACAAGGCAGCGCGGAAGCAATGGGCGTGGGGGATGCTGCTGCGGGCGAACACACCCGCGCTTTGGGAGCGCATCGTCTTCTCAGATAAGAAGAAGTGGAACCTCGACGGATCCGACGGGTTTCAACATTACTGGCGCGATCTCCGCCAGCCTGCCCGACAGACCAAGCGACGACAAGGCGGCGGCGGGTCGGTGATGGTGTGGGGTGGCTTCAGTGCCGCCGGCAAAACAAGGCTTGCGGTTCTTGTTGGAAGACAGGACTCCGACGATTACGTGTACACGTTGTCTGAATTCCTCCTTCCGTTCGCTCACCTCCACTACGGCGTCAACTTTGTGTTTCAACAGGACAGCGCATCTGTTCACAGGTCGCGCCGCACACAATAATTCTTTGACGAGCAGGGCATTCAGGTGCTCGATTGGGCGGTGCGCTCGCCCGATCTTAACCCAATCGAGAACCTGTGGTCCATTGTGAGTCGCCGTGTGTATGCAAACGGCAGACAGTTTAGCAGCGTGCTTTCTCTCATAGAGGCCATTCTCCATGCGTGGGAGTCCATTGATTATGCGACGCTGAGAGCGCTTATTGACTCGATGCCGCGTCGATGCGCAGAAGTGATTGAAAAGCAAGGTAGCAAAACACATTACTAATACAATCATTTTTTACCATCATTCTTTATCTTGTTTTTTGTATGCGTTCACGTGTGCGAAACACTTGGAGATGTGCCGAGAGCAGCAATTTGTATGGCAGACCCCTAAAAGAAGGCTTTTTAGCGCGAGTTTGCGCATTGGGGACGTTCGGCTATGTAATAGGAAACACATATCCAAACAGCACGCGTCAATTCCAAAAACTGACGGAGATATGAGCAAAAAGGTAGTGTGCGAAAAGACTTGGCGTGGAGTGTATAGACCAATGTTGTGTATCAGTCTAGACCAACTTTCAATACGTTTTTCAAAAAATCTACACACTTAGTGGAAAATCGTGTAAAATTGACATTCTCGATTCAGATGGAGCATCTGAGAACAAGGACCCATGTTGAAGATGCGCGCATGAGTTGGTGGTGGACTTGACCGCAACTGTTGACGCCTACGAGCACGAGTTCTAATCTACGTGCATGCACAGACACGCAAGTAGGTGGCATTCGCAACGAGGTGCAACGTCCAACGCAGCGCCAGCACAAGTCCAACGCAATATGCTCAAGCACCAGCACAAGTCCAACGCTTGCTTAAGTTCGATTTTGCCACAATTATCTGTTATGGCATGGCTTAGAAACTCTATTTGTCAGCAACCCTTTTTTGGCACAGAAAAGTGACATTTTTGTATTTTTTGGCTTAGTTTGTTTGGCTCGCAAAAACGGCCGCACATGCGCGATCTCTCGCACATGTTTTTCCAATCCATTTCCCCACACAACTTCACACAACGAGAGGAGCGCGAGCCAAGTGCGCTTTCGAAATCCGCCTTCCCGCTGCGTTCCATTCCCCACGCTTCAAGCAAGCCAAACAACAAGCAAGCAAGCCAAACAACAAGCAAGCAAGCCAACAAGTGCGCAAGCACAACAAAAGCAACAAAAACAAGCAAGTCCGCAAGCAAGTGAGAAAGCAAGCAAGTCACACACTTTCTCTCTCCCATGGGCAACGAGCACTCGACGGCGGCGTACGGTGGCAAGTGCGACGGCGTGCCCTTCGTCACGTGGCGGCCTCCGAATGGCGCGCCGTCTCCGCGCGCGACGACGATGAACAGCGAGCGTCCCAGCGTCTCCAGCGACCGCTCGGCTCGCAGCAGCAGCGGCGCGCAGCAGCATCAGCAGCACGCGCCCGCGTCCCCAGCCGCATCCACATCACCAGCAACAACACCAATTGCCGCGCAACAACAACAGACCAACACTCCTACTAGCAGTAACAATGCGAGCTGCTATCACTTCGCCGAGCCGTCGAGCTTCAAATACGACAAGGTGGCGCGCGTCGTGACGGCGCCGGCCGTGTTCACGGAGCCCGCGAAGGCCGACTCGGTGATCGTGAACCGCAGCGAGCTGCTGGGCAGCATCGCGATCGTCGAGCGTGGCGGCCGCGTGCACTTTCCCGACATCGTGCGCCGCGTTCTGGCGGCTGGCGCGGTCGGCATCGTGTTCATCGAGCGCGTGGACAACAAGACGGAGATGCAATCGCTCTTCGACGGCTTCCACTCCTCGGGGCGCCAGTCCGTGCCCATCCCGATCGTGCTGCTCTCCAAGTTCCACGCCGACCAACTCGTGGCCGACCAGCCGACGCGCATCACGGTCGAGATTCTCTCGGGCGAGCAGGCGATCAGGCACATGGTGCCAGACGACACGTACTTTGCGGTAGCGACTGCTGCGCGCGCAGGCGAAGTCGAGCTGCTTAAGCACTTGCTCTATTCAGATGCGAGTGGATCTGTGCTGGAGGTACGTGCAGTCAATATGTTGTGTGTGACCGAGCACACACGAGGGAGCTGAGCATTTGTTTGTTTGCGATGTTTGTGGAAATGCAGAAAATCCCGAAAGCCGTGGCGCTTTGTGACGCCGCTGAGAACGGACACGTCGACTGCCTGGAAGTGCTGCACGGCTTTGGCGTCTCGCTTGATGAGCAAAAGGTGCGCGCATATGAAATACTAGCGCATGCCCGAAAGCGCTGTTAGTGCTTTGCTCAACTAATCTTTCTTCTACTGAAAATTGTTGCCCACAGCCAACTGGTACGTCGGCGCTGATGATGGCGTGCTCGGTTGGGAACGTCGAGGCTGCGCGCGCATTGCTCATGTTTGGTGCAACGCTGGATCTCGAAGATGTACGTACGGTGCCGATTTTGGCACTGCTACTTGTTGTGTGAGATCTATTGACCTGTTTGTTGGGTTGGTGATCTTTTTAGGTGCATGGCATGACGGCGTTGATGATTGCAGCGCGCGATGGGAAAGTCGCGTGTTTGAAGCTGCTCATTCGAAAGGGAGCGCGGATCAACTTGTCGCGAAACAGAGTAAGTGAATGCATCGATGCTGCGGTATTGACTAGTAGGGACTATGTACTAACGCACTCGTTGTTGTTGTTGCTAAATGGAACTGTAGAACCGAGGAACGACAGCGCTTCACATTGCAGCGCGAGGAGGAATGGACGAGTGCGTCTCCATCCTCATGGACGCCGGTGCAGCTCTCGACATCCAAAGCGTGAGCATGCCTTTTGGCTTTATTGAGATCCTGCAGGAGGTATCATGCTAGCAACCTGATGTTTGCTGTGTTTGTGTGACCATTGCAGCCAAACTCCACAACGGCGTTGATGGAAGCCGCCCGGGCGGGGAACGTCGGATGCGTGAAGATTCTCGTGAACGCAGGCGCGAGCCTCACATCCAAAGATGTACGTTGCTTTTGTAAATTGGAAGTTATGCTCTCCTTTGATAGCAAGGCTCACACCTGTGTTGGTTGTATCGTTCGTACAGAGAGAAGGTCACACAGCAGAGAGTCTTGCTCGGGTCTCTGGCTTCACCGACATTGAAGACTTCTTGCGAGAGCAGGCAGAGAGTGTACGTGCTCTTGCAGTTAGCTTTATATCATTCTTTTCACTATGAGTTCTGACTTACTAATCGCATCAATCTCCACTTTCTTGTCTTGTCAGGAATCCGTGAAAGACCACCGGCGACAGATCGAAGAGACCGTCGCGCGACCAAAGTCTACTCTCCAAGATCTGCTGAACGTGGCAACGGAGAACGACATCTCTGTCGATGTGCTGAAGCGGGAGATCACGCGAGACGCCAAGTCGAGTGCGTGGCTGGAGCAACCGCGCATTATTTATGAAGTCTTCCGGCTGCTGACGCTGCCGGTGCCTACCTTAGCGGACCCGAAGACGAGTGATCCGTCGTACGGGAAGTACAAGATTCAGCACTTTTGCTGTGAGATCTCGTTGTGGTACACGCGCAAGATTTTCCAGAAGAACTACCATCCTGGTGGCGTCGGGTGGTCCATCTCCTCGGCTTCGGACGAGCTGGACTTGGAAAGATCCTCTGGGTACTTCAAAGTGCTCTTTAACTTTGTCTGCAGCTCGGGTCAACTGGACGATGTGCTACTCGTGCTTTTCTGCAAAGTGCTGAACCACTACATCCTGAACGAGCAAGTCGGTGGACTCTTGTGGCAGTTTTTAGCGAACGAAGGCAAGTTCATCGTGCCATGGCTCGTGTGCCACATCGGTCTCGACTCGATCCGTGATACACTCGTATGGCTACTGTACTCGGATTTGTCGGAAAGCGGGCAGAAGAACCTCCGACAGAGCGGGATTCTCGAGTGCATGTTCGCTCGTTTGTACTCGTGGCAGCGCACGCTGAGCTGGGGAGTCGGCACGTCGTACCAGCGCGACTCGATCGAGAACATTTGCTCACTGATCAACTACATCATCTACCCGCCATCGGTGTACGTGATGAGCAACGTCGCGACATTCGTGGAGAACACGGACCACTCGCTGCCGCTGATAACGGACCAGTATTTTCCCACGCAGCACAACGAACTGCTCAAGTCGCTGCTGTTGTTCCTGTTGCACTCGTCGGACTTCTCGTTTGGCACGATGATCGATCTTGGATTCTCGGAGATCTACCGACAGACGACGCAAGACTGTCGCTCGCTCATCATCCACGAAGGCGGCGCGCTCTCGATCGTGATGATGATCATGAGCACGCTCGGATACCACAAGCGCAAGCGCGACCTCACGGGAATCGACTCGTTTCTGAAAGACACGCACGTGTCGCTGCTGCTAGCGTTGATCCCTCGAGTTGAGAAGTTTGTGCGACTTTGTCGAGCGATCGTGATGGCGGATGTTGCCGCTTTGCGCAGCATGACAAACTCCCACGAGAAGAACAAGATCACTGCAGTGAAGGCAAAAGGCTCTGCGCTGCTCTACATCATCACCTTCCTGAAGCGGTGCGTGTTCCTGCAGAGCGGCAAAGTCGATGACTTGCTCGCGCAGTTTGGCCTCATGCCGAGCTTTCTTGCGTGCTACGGATCTCACCCAAACAACAGTCTACTGCATCACGAGCTCACGGATGTGATTCGGTTCGTGCTGTTGGACCCCGACCAGAAGCGTCTGCCATCCTGTCCGCTCCTCAACGGACTGTTTCTTGAGCGCGCCAGCATTCTCGACTTTGTAATCCGCTCGTACGAGACTCACGTTCAGTACAAGGGCCACATGACGACGATTGCAAACAGCATCTTCACGCTCACCAAGTACGTACACTGCTGTTGCTCTCTACCACTGTGCTCATTTCTTTTGCCCTTCTCATTGTGCTGGCATTTGTCTTTCGTTTGTTAGCACCCCAAACTTCAAGAGCAGCTCTGCCAAGATCTCATGCCAGGAAGTCGTGCGTCAATACACGAACCAACACGAGAAGTGGCGCAAGTTCGAGTCCACACTCGCGGAGCAGAACCTGCTGGAGATGCAGCCGTTGGGCCAGCGCAATGCGCCTCTCTGCGATGGTTGCTTGAAACTCAAGGAACACGCGGTCGAGTACGTCACGAGTACGTTTGCGAACACGGACGTGCGCTTCACTGGGTACCTCGAGACGATCTTCTCGGGCGGCGCGAGCCACTACTGCAAGGTCAACTACACGGATGACTTCATCACGGGCTTCCTGTACAAGAAGGACAAGATCCACGACCATATCCCGATCCCCGAGCCGACGCGCGTGAGCTCGTTCATCCAGTTCCCAGTGCCGATGCCCTTCCACGCGCTCACGTTCACGATCACGTATGTCGGGCTCTGCCTCAAGTGCGACAAGCTCTGGTACTGCGATACGCTGTCGAGCGCAAATTGGACGAACCGTATGAAGTGGGTGATCCCGACCTCCGCGCGGAAGTGGTACAGCTTCGGGATCACCGAGGGACCGGGCAGTGGCGCGCACGGCATCCAGTTTTCGACCAAGGGCTACAAGAATTTTATCGTGCTATGCGACACGTGGGGTCGCCAAGAGCAGTGGATGCGCGCGATCGATGAAGCCATCTTGGGTCTGGCATCCCACTCTGCGAGACGGATCGATCCAGCGAACGCCATGGCGATCGAGATCGACAATGAAGTGGATACGGACGAGTTCGACCTGTCGTACATGCGCGCAGCGGCAGCAACGGGTGGTGACAGTGCAGACAAGAACAACGGAGCGGCTCAGCACGCGATCAAGAGCGAAGGCGGACGCAACCGGAGCAACAAGCACGAGGAAGACGCGAGCATCCGCCGCCGGAGCAACACAATTTCTACTTCGTTAAGCGAGATTGAGCGCCTGCACCAGCAATTTCAGCCAGACTCCCTCTCGCCCGACGACAAGAGCAGTCGCGTTCGGTCCACGACAAGCGAGCAGCACACTCTCAGCCCTGGCGGCGGGAAGATCATCCCAGGCACCCGCGCAGCAAAGGACACGAATTTTCAAGGCAGAAAGGGCGATCCGCTCGCGAGAAGCCCCGCGAGCTCGACGCCTCCAAAGCACAACGGCAGCTCAGCGTCGTCAACAGCTCAACAGCGAAAACTGGACCTGAAAAAATTCCAGCCAGACACGCGCAAGTTCAGCGAGATCCTCTACAACCTCAAGATGGCGTCGCCCCCACGCGTGAACGCGGATGGAGCCGTGTTGCCCACGGGTCGCCAGATTCCCCCGACGCCGCCCGCGAGCTCTGCGCCCAAGCTACCGACGATGCTCCCCAGCAAGCAGTCGGTGCCTCAGATGATCCTCCCGAGCTTGACGGAGACTTTGGCGACGGGAGACGCCTCGGTGGACGACAATGTGCGACCAAAGGAGCGCAAGAAGAGCGGGTTTGCTGGGATCGCGTTTTCGCCTGCGAATGCTGCAGCTCAGCTCGCGTCCATCGACCGGAATCCGCTCGAGCCGCTGGGCATGCGCCACGTTGTCTCGACGCCCAACCTCTCGCAGCTGTCGTAGCATTCTCACCATTCTCAACTTTCATTTATGAACTCCTCCTGCCTGTCAACCAACCAACCTAATGCATCTACTGTAAATACGCATCTCGAGCAGGTGACATGCATTCAACAAGACAGACATGCTCGCAGGCAGGTGGTCAACGACCAAGCAAACACAAAGCAAAATGCAAACAACTTGTTTTTCTTTTTAGTGCTTTCGTCTTCCAATAAAATCAAAGGCCGCGTCAAATCTAAAGTAGATACAGATCAACTTGTCCGACGGCTTAGTCGTCGCGCTTCTTCTTCTTCGACACACGCTTGACCTTGACGACCTGCGTGGGCGCCACATCGTGCGCAAAGAGCTTGGACACTTCCAGACCCGACGTGAACGCGTTGTTGAACATCACGCGCTGCTGGAACGACGAGATGAAGGGCAGGAACATGGACACGAACATGATCGGTCCAAACACGATCCAGCCCACCGCGCGGTCGAACCCCCGCGCCAGCGCACGCACGACGATGTGGTGGTACTGCAGCCGCATGATCGTCAGCTGCATGAACCAGTAGACCGCCACGAGCAACAGCACGATGAACTCGAACAGGTTCACGATCGTGATCACCGTGAGACTCAGGACCGCGATGAGGAAGCAGAAGCACGAGATCACGAACTTCATCTTGCGCAGCTTACGCTGTTTCATCGACATCTTCTTCGTCACACGACTGGCAATGTACCCGCAGCAGAACATCAGCAGGAAGAGCGCGACGATCGCGCCTGCGAGAACGTACGTCTTGATGTTGTCCCCTGTCTTGATCACGAGGCTGCGGCCCTCAAAGTACGCCTTGTACGCCAGTTGCAGGTACATGCCGATGGCTATAGCCAAAAAGCGCGACTTGCGGATGATCGTGATGAAGCGAGCGCCAGGCGTCGAGTGCTCGAGGTACTCGAGCTCGTTCGACCACCAGCCAAACCAACTTTCTGCCGAGTCGTTCGTCGTGCGGAGCCAGTTCTGCCAGTCATTGTAGTCGTCGATGATCTTGTCCCAGTCCAAGCCGCTCGGGTTGAAGAAGAACGGCGCCCACATCCATGTCGCAGAAATGATCCACAGTGAGAACGACATGATGCCGTAGTTCTGGTTCGTCGGCAGCACACAGAGCTGGTAGTGGTTCGCGTAACAGCGCTTCTTCCACTCCAAGTCCGTCGGCTGCACATTGTTGTAGAAGTCCGCCTCAGTCTTCCATGAGCAGTTGCACCACGAGAACGTTCCATACCAGGCGAAAAGCAGCAGCAAGAAGAACAGCTCAACACCACGGTAGAAGTGGCTGAACGCGTAGAAGCGATAAAGCTCGGCGAACTTCTCGTGTTTGATCGTGAAACCACGACCCGTAGCGCGGTACTTGGCGCCACCGTGGATCAGCGTTCGGTCGAAGTAGTTCATACGTGTGCCCATCTGGAACGTAAAGAAGATCGGTCCGAGGGTGAGGCAGTTCCACAGCAAGTACGTGAAACCGTGGCGGAAACCCTGCTCCACACCCACAACGGCAATCACAGGAACGACGAGCAGGAAACCGAACTGGAACGCCCACGACGTGTTCAACGTGCCACCGATACCGAGACCACCGTGGCTCAGGAAGTAGCTGTCCATGCCACTTAGCGCCATGTACACCTTGCCGTAGATGAAGAAGTACACGCCCACGACGGTCATCGACTGCGTGAAGTACCAGCCCAAGTTTCCGTAGAACCACGAGTGCAGACGGAAGAAGTCCAGACGAGACGCCATGCGCATCGCATCGCGAGAAATCACACACTCGCCAGCACCAGACGACAGCTTCGCCTCGAAGAGCGCCAGCTGCTGCATGCCGACATCACGACCCTTGCCCACTTGGATGAACTCTTCGTGGGACACACGTCCGCCGCGGAGAGTAGAGTTGAAACCAGCGAAAATATCTTCGGAAAGGTTCACACCCTTCGATGCCTTCGCGGTACCACCAGTGCTCATCGCGAACAGCTTGTCGAAGATATCAGGGTGACCGTAGTGCTGACGCACGTGGAAGATCGCCAGCATACGCTGACCAAGCGATACGAACGACAGTTCCTGGATCGACATAAAACTCGCGAGGTTCGACACACCACCGGTGAAGACGTGCTCGCGGAAACCGATGATCGTGAGAGGGCACTTGGCAGTGTGTCTATCCATCGTGGACAGCAGGTTCGGCATCTTCAGGCACTCTTCGAGGTAGCCGTCTTGGTTCATATCGATACATTGCAGCAGCTCACCGCGAGAGAAGATGATCGCGTGGTTCTGGTTTTCTGGTTTACCTTCGCCGAGGATCGGGTCACCAGGGAGCTCAACACGGTACACTTCGGCGATCTGGTCACCTTGGGCGCGAATCAGAACCGAGAAGAACTTCGGCGGGCCATCCTTCGTCTTCTTCGGGCCATCCACGTAGGCAATGCGAAGAGTTGGGTGCTTCTTCAGCAAGTACTCGAGATCCTGGGCTTGCTGGCGCTGCTCGTCCTTCTGCTTGCCGTAGATCTGGCACGTGCACACGTAGTTGAACTTCAGCGACACCATCTCGTCCAGGCGCTTGCACTTGTTGCACGGGCATCCGTACTGGTGCATCACTTCGTTCTCGCAAATCTCCAGCCAGTGCAGGAATCGAATCGCATCTTCATTGTACATCATACCGCGCACGGTACGAGCGAGGGTCTGACCACGGTAACTCGCCCACAGCTGGACTTCCTCGGGGTATTTCTTCAAGGCTTCATCCATGTCCTTCGCTTGCAGACGTTCAAGGAAGTTCTCCCACTCGAACGGGTAGATCGTCTTCATGTAGTACATCAACTTGATACTGTCGTCGTTCTGCGAAGTCAGCTCCTTGATCGAGTACAGCACGATTTCGTTGTAGTACGGGGTCGCCACCGTCAACGATCGGATCTTGCGAATCGACTTGGCATCGGGCATGTCCATGAAGAGAGAGTTCGCGAAGAAACGCAGACGACGACGACCTTCATCCGAACGAGGCTCGGCATCGAAGTTGTCCACAGTCAGCAACTGGTACGCGCGGGAGACAATGTCGAGGGCTGCTTCCGAGTTCACCAGTCGCTGCAGCTGAACATTCGCATACGTTTGAGCTCCACCAGGGAAGAAGAACGAGTTCTGCTTCAGAGGCGTGTCGTTCAAGAGCTGAACAAGGTTCTCCTGCTTGGAGAGCACCTTCTTCATGCAGTTCAGGACGGCCTCGACGCAATCAATGACACGGTACAAGGCGCGCTGGAACTTGATGCTGTTGTCTCCAGTACCCTTCGGAACTTCGAGCAACGCCTTCATCAGCTCAGCCGTCGCAGCTCGGCATTGGTGCAGGGTCTTCAAATTCAGACCCTTCAGCACAGACTGCTGGGCAGCCATCTCTTCCATGAAGTCAAAACATTCGGTCAGATCCTTGTGCTCGTCACCAAGCAGGAATCGAACAACTTGCGACGAGAACTTGTACGAGCCAAGGATCGACTCAACACGCAAGTCGTCCTTGAGGAGACGCTCGCGCATGGTGTTCTCGATCTTCTGCAGCGTCTTGTCCTTCTTCTTCTTGTCAGAGCTCAGTTTCTCGTACACCGCCGCGCATTCCGTGATGATGTCCAACGACTCGTCAAGCTTGCCGGCAGTCAAAAATGCTGGCGGGTAGAGCTTGCGGTCTTCAACATCCTTCGAGTCGATCAAGTAGCTCAAGACATTCAGCTCACGATCGGAGATCACGTCGGCCTCGCGCAAACTGCACAGGCAACGGTTCCACGCCATCGCGAAAGGAATCGTGCGCTCGAACTCAGCACCCGAGATACCAGTCACCGAGCCGATCACAGAAGCGCGTCCCGAAGAAGATCGGTCATCGTCGTCGCCAGCTGGGGTCTTCACCTCGTTGTACAAATTCTCCCCTTGATGCTCGAGAAGGTTCGAGTACATTTGAGCCTTCACCGTCAGTGGCTTGATGCCATCAGCCATCGACACGCGCTCGAAGTGACGGACAGGCATCGTGCTCTCTTCCTTCTCGTTTTTCTTCTTCTTCTTCTTCTTCTTCCCGTCTGCGCCTGCATCGTGAATATTCGGCACAATTTTCTTGTTGAACATGCGCGGGATCGACTTGAACGAAAGACGAAGCACACGGAAGGAACGCAGTTCACCGATGCGGAGGTTGAAGCCCGCGAAGGAACCGAAGACCACGGAAAGCAGCGAGTAGAAGATCTGCGCGTCGTACATGAAGACCATGAACGCAGGAATCCAGAGGAATAAGATGTACGCGATGTTGTGGAACGTCATCTGCAGCATAAAGTTGGAGTACGGCAGGTACGAATCTTCGCGAGCATACCAGATGAACAGCGACGTCTCCACCAGAGACTTGATCATGTACTGGTAGTCGAATGTCAGCTTGCAGATGAACAGCAACATCCAGAAGCAGGTGTAGCGACACCACACTCGGATAGGAACTGGAAGCGAGCGACCGACGTAGCCAGATCCGATGCCAGAGAACAGCTTGTTGAAGATCTCGCACGCGAACACCAACGCAACAGCTCCCACGCCTCCCATCATAGCGAGCGCACCCATATCTTGACGCTTGTCGAGGTTCTTTCCAGCCTGGAAATCAGCGTCGGAAATCGGTTTACCATCACCAATGGTCAGCAAACCCGAGATGAGCTCGCCAATCTTGCCATTCTGAATCAAAGCCTTGATGCTAAGCTGGCAGATCTCGCAGTTCAATCGTCCTGGACCTGGTTTCTTGATAATCGTCTCGACCGCGTTTCTCCAGTCGGGAACGCAGAGGCTTTGATCGTACTTACTGTCCGCAAGGAAAGCGTTGGTGTCCGCGTCAAGCTGCTGCGTCGTGCCGGTTTTGGAGAAACAGTCCTTGACCAGATCGATGTAGCATCCACATCTTCCAGAGTTCTTTTGGATACAGTTGGTGAACTGCACTTGAGTCAGCACGGCCTTAAAGTCAATCGGGACCTTCTGGAACGTCTCTCCTTCAATGAATGTCATTCCAAGACACCCAGCAAGCATCGGCCGAATGCATCGAGGCTTCGTGTTCTCATTAGAGCCCGAACCAGACATATCTTCACCACCTTCGGCGGTGTCGTTCCATTGCTGGGTGTCGGATGCCGTGAGGTTCTTGCCGAAGACCACGAACGAGCGCGTGTCACTGTTCGACACCTCGGAGCCGTACAGGACGGACGTGTCCGGGCAGAACATGACCACATTGAGCGAGAGCCCAACGACAGCCAAGAACAGCGCGCAGTTGCACAAGAAGATGCGTCGGAAGGACATCAGCGCGCGCAACCACGTTCGCTTCTCCGTAAACGACTTCTTCACCACCTTCGGGTGGCCCTTCTTGTCGACTTCCGCAAATGCCTCACTGATCGTCGTCGTGTTGTACTTCAGACACTTCTTGTTCCAGAAGAACTCGTTGAAATCATCGTAGTTACGGATCTCTCCGTGAGCAGCGCGCGCGCCCTTGGCAGTCTTCTTGTCATTGTCCTTCTTCACCTCGAGGTACATCGGGCGGATCACCTCCACGAGGAAATCACCTGGCTGCTTGTCGCCACCTCGCGAAGACGCTTGAGGAAGCATGTTGTGAAAAATGAAGCACAACAGCTCCGGTACTTGACGGAAGTTACCGGCTTCACCCCAAATCAGGAAGAACAGCACGATGTCGACCAACGGGTCGCTCGTGAAGGCTGGCTTCGTCGAGATGTACTTACACCACTTGGTGTAGTTGGCAAAGATGCGGTCGTGGAAGCGCTTGATGCCCTTGTTCGCCAGCTCGAGCTCTTGTTGCGGGTCACGTCGGTGTTCCGTCATATCGCCTTCACCCTTCGCAGAGTCCTCATCAGACTGCTCCTTGAAGTTCGTCAGCAGCAGGAGCAAGTGCTCGCGCTGGTTCTCAACATTCGCTTCTTGGAACCCAAAAGTGCGCTTCAAGCTGTCAAAGATGTCGCCGACGGCAGACGAGCTGTGGTGGCAGGCAAAAGAACACACAAAACACTGTGAGTCGACAAGCAAGCGACAGTAGTACCAAGAAAGAAGCCGTTCACGTACTTGTTGAGCAGCTGCACGATCGGGTTGTACATCTGCGGCAGCTTGTCCATCTCGAGGATGTTGTACTTGACCAGCTTCTGCCCGCCTGGACCGCTCGCCGTGCCTTTCTCGCGCTGGCTGCGGATCATCTTGACATACCGGTTCATCTTGTTGTTCAGGCGCTGGCTCGCGTCACGCTCCTCCTGGTTCGGGTACTCGATCGCGAGCGCCTTCTCCATGATCGTCACAGCGCGCGTGAGCTTCTCCTCGGCGCCGACGAGGTCGGGCGGCGTCGCGTTCTGCATCGCCACGCCGGCGTTCACAAGCTCCATGCCTTCATCGCAGAGCTTCTTTTGCAGCCGCAGCGCTTTGGACTGGTGGATGTCGTCGCTCTCGCCGCCACTGTCTTCTCCGCTGCGGGCCATGGCGTTCGCTCGTCCTACCTCTTGGTCACCTCCACACTGCTTCTCTTCCTTCTCTCGTTAGCCACACTCACGCAGACGCACGTACACGCGGCGGGGGCGATGAGGAGGAAGGAAAAAGCGAAAGCCGCTGTCTCTCTCTCTTGTCGTCCGGGGGTGACGCACGCACACACGCTCGCTGGTCGTCTGTGAGAAAGAGAGAGGGGGAAGGAAAGGGTCTGTCGCGTTCCTCTTCTTCTCGTTTCCCTTCTGTTTGGCTAATGCCAATGGAGCGAGAGCCTGCGCGCACGTCTAGCAGCCGGTGGGTTGCGACCGACGACCGAGGAGTCGATACGTTCGGCTGATCCAAACGGAAACTGGTATTTCTTGGAAAAGCGTACTGCGCTGGGAAAGCTGGCTGCCCTAACCGCGCGTTCTGGTTTCGCAGACCCGCGGGTCGAGGTTTCGTATGGAACTTTGTATGTGGAGTCAGACCCGTTGACGCTTTTCGAACCTGCTCTGTTGGTGGAGTAGAAGAGAGTGGCGGATAAATCAGGCGAGGTGTCCCAGCCGGCTTGAAGCGATATCCTCTGTATATCGATATTCTATGTTCTACTTTTCAATTGCAAACGTATCCTTGTTAAACCTTCGAGATATTATAATCAATGAAAAAAGATATGCTCAAGAGAACTCATGGTGATCAAAAATCTGGTATTTGCTCGGCGGCCTGAGTTCTCGCTTCCTGAGCGAATCCATTCGCGCCACAATCTCGCTCGCAAAAGCGTGATGGTAAACCACATTATGACGGTTGTGGCGTGGGTGCGCTTTTCACGCGACGACGAGTGATATGCTTCTCGAAGATGTGATAAGTTACGACAAATGGATTTTTGTCGTTTAGCATTTGTACCAGACACTCAACGCATGTTCACGCCAGTAGTGTACTAATGGCTCGCTCTGTCTATTTGAACTGAGCCAGTGCTTCATTCATTCCCAATTGGCTTGGCCACTTCTGCTGGCACAGATCACACCGACAGCGTGCGTGCGTCAGTCGTGACCGGACGACCGCGCACAGAGTCGAAACGCGCTTGTCAGTTTTGTCGCGTGGCCGGCCCGCGGAAACAATTGAGCGCTTTCAGATTCTTGTGTCTTGACGCAAAGCGCTCTATGCTACTGATGCGAGCATATGCAGCCATGTTGTGTGCACGATCTCACCATCAACACTAGCGCTGGCACGCTCGAGCGAGTGCAGACTGAATACTTGCCACACCGTTTCGGTCACAAACGCAGACCATTTGTCGTTACTGGAACTGGACTGCAAACTCAAGTGTCAGATTCCATCTTCAAAATCCTGCATCTTTGGTGTGCACCACACACTTGTCAATGATTCAAAGTGGCCCACATCACTTGGTGCTTTGGTATCAGAAGTAACGATCCTGAATTGGTATATCCTTTGATACCAACTCAAACACTTGTGCGTTTCGAGCGCGCCTCAAGCAAAACGCTTGACACGTACGCAAAACGCTTGAGGCGTATGTAAAACGCTTGAGGAGTGAGAAGAAAGATTTTGAAGCGTCGCTCTTGCATCTTCACCTCGCATTCGCATTTCAAAGCAAGCATGGAGGGTGAACACGCGCCGCGACTCAGGCGCATATTGATGCGTCTGAGGCGATGGTTGTGCACCAGCGTCTCTCCATTGCGGAGGTAGTTAAACGTGTTGGCTTTTCTCGTCCGCGGTGGTTGGCGGTTTGAAATGGCTTCAAGGTCGTTTCGAAAGATTCAGGTCCTTGTTTCGCCTATCCACGTGACAAAAACAAAATGTCATGTCATTCGTCAAATTTAATTTATGATTCGTCAAATTTCACATTACCAGAGGACCCAGGCAAACGAAATAACGGACCGATCCGAGAATTGCGATGGCGCGCAAGAAGCGCAATGGCGTCGCCAAGGGCGTCCCGGGGCGCGTGCGTACCGAGAGGGAGCGCAAGGAGCTGGAGGCCAAGGAGCACCAAATGCGCGTGGTTTGCATCCGACTGCAGGTGCTGCTCGCGGATGCAAAGGACACAAAAACAGCGCAATCGCCGGAAGCCATCGCAGCCATTTTCAACGAGCTGCGGCAGCTCGCGCTCGCCCCGCGCGGCTTCGTCTCGGACGCGTTCCGCCAGCAGATCTGGCTGTTTCTCGTAGGCCGCACAGGCTTTGAATCGCGCGAGAAGCACGACCCAGCGCACTTTGCAGCGCGCTGCGGCGAGCCGCACCGTGACGACAACCAGGTGGAGAAAGATATCGAGCGTTCGTTGTGGTACGAGTGTGCTTCATTGACACGAGTGAAACTTTATAGCATGCTATGCGTGGAGTATTTGATATCACGTTGGGCAATGTATGATGGCCACGACAGGCATTACGATACCCTGAGAGGCATTCGCGAGTCTGAGCGCCGCACGAAACGGCGAGCGCTCACGCAGATCATCGGTGCAGTGCTGCGAACCAACGAGCAGCTCCACTACTACCAGGTGCGATAGATAGCAATTGTATCATTCCTGAACTTAATGGCGTGGATCGCTGATTGCTACGTATTGCTTGTAAAAATCTCTCATGCATGCGTGCAGGGCTATCACGATGTCGGCTCGGTGTTCCTGCTCACGCTCGGCGACCAGCGCGCGTTTGAGGTCTTCCAGCAAGTGAGCGAGTCGTACCACCGAGAACCGATGGGCGCTGGCTTTGAGATTGTGATGCAAACCACGCGGCTCTTATTCCCGCTGCTGAATGCCGAAGACAGCGAGCTGCACGCGTACATTCGCGAGTCCGGGGTGCGTTTTGGTGCCTTCTTGTTTGCCCAGTGCTTGGGCGACACTTCATTACCCGCCACTGGCCTGTGTGTGGCTTAACCGTGTGCACTCGTATAGGTGGAGCCGTTCTTCGCCTTGCCGTGGATGATCACGTGGTTTGCGCACCAGCTGCAGCGACTTCAGGACGTCGCACGCCTCTACGACGTCTTCCTCGTCTCGCATCCGCTCTTTTGTCTCTATATCTCCGCAGCGGTGAGCTCATTCTATCCACACCAGCACAACCAATGCGCCTTCTGAATCAGGTCTGCAAAATTGTAACGCAAACCTCATGCTGCTTATGTGTGTGTCTATCGTGCATGCAGTTGATTCTCGAGTCTCGCGCGCGCGTGTTCAAGTGCGAGTGCGACTTTGGCACCATGCACAGTCTGCTTTCGAAGCTCCCACAGACGATGGACGTGGAGCGCGTGATCGCGCGAGCTGCTGTGCTGATCCACACGACACCGCCAGTGGAGCTCCTGCGGCTGAGCGACATGGAGACGATGACAATAGAGTACGTGCTGTGGCTGCGCATGATGACAATGCAAGTCAACAAGGGCTGACAATGAACTGTTGTCTCTGTTTGTGTTTGATGCACCGCAGGAAATCCAAGTATTACGAGTGTCCGTACGACTTCCAGCAGCACTTTGGTGTGGAGAAACCATTCATGCAGCTGCCACTCATCTTAAAGAAGACGAAGCAGAATGAGTCCAGGTGCGACGAACAAAACGCAGTGAGCTCTACCAAATGGCAATGCCTCTGGAAAACTAACAACCAATCTCGCACTCGATTCTTTATGCTGCAGATTTGGAGCAAAGGTCAGTGGGTGGCTCTCGCATCGGTGGAAGGTCGGCCTGAGTCCACAGATGCAAAGCAACTTGGACTCTCTGACTGACTCGATGCTGCGCTTTGTGTGTGTTTCTGTTTTTCCATTGCCAGGCGTCGTTTATCGTCCGCGCCGCGGCAGTCGGGGTCTTTGCGGCGGTCGTGTCGTACGCGTATCGCAACCGGATCCAGCCCATGTGAGCTCTTGGCGAGCGCAGGTATCGGTAACGAGAGTTAACAAAGTAGAGATTGCGTTTTACGATACAGTAATAAATTAGAATAGCGGATTTGTTGGTTGCGTTGGCTAATGGCGACTACGTACACGACACGAAGACGACGGGAGCGCAGAGTACAGATATCATATCAGCAAGACGCGTGGCTTCCTTAGAAGCAATGAGCAGACTGCGTTCTCTCTCGGCTCCGTTTCGATCAGTCGCTTCGACGTGGTCCTGACGACGATCTCTCACGCTCCCATGCCACCCAGGAAAGCCCAGTTCGGCTTCTCTCGGCGTCATATCATTCACGCGCATCTGCATGTGGCTCTCAGTCATTCGTGGCGTGCGTGACCAGTGCCACTCGTCAGTCTTCGTAGAAGAGGTACTCTCGACACACGGGACACTTGGCATTGCGGTTCTTCCACTCCATGAGGCAGCTCATGTGGAAGTTCGTGCGGTTCATGCCGCAGTTGCACAGCGTCCGCACTTTCGGATTGTCCTAATGATGCACGCACAACCAGAATCAAAACCACCTTACATGCTCTAATA
The DNA here is from genome assembly GCA_023334315.1 of Globisporangium alternatum. Classification (NCBI taxonomy): domain Eukaryota; phylum Oomycota; class Peronosporomycetes; order Pythiales; family Pythiaceae; genus Globisporangium; species Globisporangium alternatum. The sequence goes on along the minus strand of JAASGT010000455.1, from coordinate 6,590 downwards.
CCAAGCAGCGATGAACAGCTCCGTACCGGACTGAATGTGTCCAAGCACATGACGCACTCGAGGTCGTTCTCGCCTTCGTCCACCTGTCATCCGCATACAGTAATATTACCACCAGTGAGCACGCATGCAAACATCAAGCGCGGTGGCGCGTTCGGTCGTCATAGCAGCATACAGCAGTGCACATACCACGCCCGTGGCTTTCTGATACGACCGTAGCACCTCCAAGTTCTTCTCAAGCGACACTGTAGCTCCGTTCTTCTGTCCCAACAGGTGCGCGCTGTTGCAACTGGTACTAGTGCTCTGCAGCTGGTCTTCCGCCTCGAGTGTCGCCATGCTCGTGATGCCCACGCTGTTGCTGCTGTTCGTGTATTCCTCGCTCTCGTCCGGATCGATGCGCGCGCTCTTGCTGTTGCGCTTGGTAAACACGCCGCCTTGTCCGCCGCCTCGCAGCCGCCCACCGAGCAGCTCATCGATCTCACCAGCTCCATCACTGCTATTGCCAATACTACTACTACTGCTACCACCGCTGGACCCGTCGATGAGGATGTCGAGTTCGTTAGCCTCGCTCTCAAAGTCACCATCCGTGTCGTGCAGCGTGCTCTCGTCCGAGGCGCGGCGCTCGAGCTTGCGTCGGTGCTGCAGACAAGAGCACGCTTGCCCCATGGCCGAGCGCAGGAAGAACAGCGTGGCGAACGCTCGTGAGGCGCAGCCCAGGCGCACTCACTCACACAGCACAGCTCAGTCGTAGAGCACTCGGCAGATAAAGAGCAATGGCCGAGCGATCCGTCGTCGCGCTTCTTCGGCCTCGTTCTTATTACGTCGCTTATCTTTAGATCCAGATCCAGTGTGTGTTCAGTCGTAATGAGCTGGGCCACTCCACAGGGTGGACCACAATTTTAGAAGCATGTGGGACACTAGATTTTCGATACCAAAAGTGACAAGATTGCTATCAAGAGGGACAAGATTGGTATCAAGCGGGACAAGTTTGGTATCACGGGATGGTATCAAGTCACTGACTTCAACATGGACCAGCTCGGAGCCATGGTGGACACGTACTAATCGACTGCATTGGCCGGCATTACGTACAGGGTGGCAGTGTTTACTTACGCTGCCTCACCTGCATAGACACATGCACACAGTCTCACTGAATGGGCAGCTAGCTAGTTGGCTACCTCAATACTCGACCTCCGAGGCTCGCAACGCCAGGTACAGCGCCTCTTCGTCCGTGAGGTATCCGCTCTCTGTTTGGCCATTACCGGCGGCTCCAGCTCCAGCGCCTTGTGCTCTGCTTTTGCTTTCGGACTTGGTTGGGCGCTTGCGGGGCTGTGGGACTGCTTTTGGTGGCGCGCGCTTTCGCTTGGCTGCTGAAGAGCTACTTGCTGCTTTTGGTTTCGCCTTCGACTTTGGAGCAGTGGCTGGAGTTTTAGTCGGTGGCTGATCTGCCGCTTCTACTGTTGCTGTTGCTGTTGCTGTTGCTGCCGCTGCTGAGCTATCAGCAGTAGTATTGGCACTCGTAGACGCTGTAGCGATGCTTTCAAATGAGTGTTCGCTTTCTGGTACAACGACGCTGCATTCTGGCGCTGCTGCTGCTGCTATTGAAGCTGCGAGGGATTTTGCGGCTGCTGCTTTCTTCTTTTCAGCGGCAGCTGCTTTGGGCGTTGGTGTTGGTTTTGGCTTTGGTTTTGCGGCCTTCGCCTTAGGTGCTGGAGTTGGCTCTTCAGGAACGCTGGTGGTACTCTCAGCTGCAGTGGTAGGCTCAGCTACCGAAGCTGACGGCTCTGCTGTCGTCTGTAATTCTGAACCAGAGACCTCAGCTGCCAGAGAAATCATGGTACTGCCCACCTGGCTATCCGCCGGAGGCATCAACTCAGCCTGGGGCTCTGTTGGACCAGTCGTAGTCTCAGCTACAGGTTGCTCAGCACTCATAGTGCTGCTGTTCGCCACCAGTTCGTCAGACAATACAGCAGCAGCAGCCGAGGCTTCACCACCGCCAGCTGACGGGATAACCTCCGTCTCCACCATTGCCAGAGTCTCGATCTGAGGCGCCTCAGCGGAGCGCTGAGCTTCCACTTCCGACATGCGGATGGCTTCGATCAGCGCGTCTTCCTCGGTCATGCCCTTCTGGAACTGGATGATCTGCCACGTTGTCGCCTGGTCCATGATGTAGCCCTCATAGCCATTCAGCATCGTAGCATTTGAATTCGCACCAGCGGATTTGCCTGAGCCTCCGGACTTCTTTGATACAGCTTTCTTGCTCGTTGATGACTTCGATGTCGTTGCTGCTGCTGGGGCCGTAGTAGACGCCGCTGCCTTCTTCTGCGCAGCCTTGGACGGCGGAGTCGCCTTTACAGCAACCACAGGTTTGTCCTCCACAGCCGTAGCAGTAGCAATTGATCCGCTCGGTTTGCCCTCGCTCTTCTTCTTTTGCTGCGACTTCTTCTGGGCTGACGATGGCGTAGCAGCAGTACTGACAGGTGGCTGTTTCTTCTTCTGAGCTGCCGTGGGCTTGGTACTGCTCGCTGCTGGTTTCTTTCCACCGCCGATCTGCTCTTGTTGGGTCGCCTCTGGCACCACAGCAGCACCATTATCACTTTTACTCTCAGCTTGTAAGCCAGCAGCAGCCATTGCGGTGGAAGACGGGGCGTTTGCTGATGGTGCGACTGAGACTTTCGCTTTCGCCTTGGCCTTTGCCTTCTTGACTGGCGGCGGGGGACTCGCCTGCACCTGCTCGAGCTCCGACATCTGAATGGCCAGCAAGATCGCGTCTTCCTCAGACAGGTCGAGCTGGTACTCAGACATCATCCGCGCGCTCTCGGGGTTGAACTGCGTCTGCAAGTTGTGGTCGTCGTCCAGGTCGCGGTCGCTGTAGCTGACGCGGTCGTCGTCCGAGTGCTCGTCGGCCAGCATGAGTTCGAGTCCGGCGTCCGAGTCCTCCTCTTCGTCATCATCGTCCTCTTCTTCCTCCTCTTCTTCGTCATCTTCAGAGGCAGATTTCATCTCAAACTGCGGGAACTTGGACTCGCTCTCGTGGCCCTTCGTAGATTTCTTCTTCTTGCTATTGCTGCTGTACTTTGTCAAAGCGTTGTGCATCTTCTTGGACTTGACGAGCCTGCGCTTCTTGTTCGTCGCCGCCGCCGCCACCTTCTTGCAGCTCACCAGCGACGCCAGTTGCTCTTTCTTGCGTCTCATCTTCTTCTTCGACGTGCTCCAGAGCCCAGTGTCTTTACTGCGCGGTCGCCCCTGCTTCCTGTTGACAAAGTAGTTTTCCAGTAGATGGTCGAGTGCTTCCTGGATCTCCATGATCACAACCAGTCCCGCATGGCCACCCGTTGCGAGGAAGCACGGGAATGCGCCACTGGTGCTAGAGCTCATCCTCAAACGGTGCAACGCGGCGTCGCGCTCGCAGAACTGGCGCGTCGCGGGGCTCGCGGACTCGGCCGTGCCTGAGACGACCTTGCGCTCAAAGTTCACGGTCAGCGCCTTGAACGGCCGGTTCACGCTTGCGTCCTTCTCGCCCGAGACGCGACAGAACTCGATCGAGTGCTGCGCCGCGCGGAAGAGCTTCTTGGCTGGGGCCACGCGCACGCTACCGGATGTACAGCACGAGACCAGCAGTGGGGAGTCCCCGCCGCGTCGCGCGAACTGCAGATCCCACACGGGTGAGTCGATCTGCGGGTGGTAGTGCAGCTTCTGGTAACTGCCGCTCAGGATGTCGTACATGTAGATCGAGCCCTGGTCGCCCGAGATCTGGATCGTCGTGTGGTCCATCCACTGAAGCGCGAGCCCCCACGTGGAGCGGATGCGGTGCGACCGAAAGCAGATGCGCGGCTCGCGGATGTCCCACACTTTGAAAATCGAGTCCTGTTTGAGAAAACAGGCACATAGAAACAGAGAGTTAGGTGAGCTCTTAAGAGTATTCTCCACATATGAACGTTGAGCCAGAAGTCTCTTTGTGTGAATTTGAACATACGTTGCCCGTGGTGGCGAAGATGAACTCGTCGAATGGCGACCAGGCCACGGAGCGCACGGCCACCCAGCCCCAGCCCCAGTCGAACGCTTCCTGCTTGCCCACCGTGTCCACTACATAAACCACAACAACACGACACGAGCCACAAAGCTAAACACACAGCGAACGGAGACACAGAGTCATAACGATAACAACACTTGTACTCTCGTACCGTCCTGAAAGCGGCGCTGGGGTTCCATCGCCAGTCTCGGCGGTGCTGATGATGGCGAGTCACTCCCATCCGCAATAGGGTCTTCAAATTTACTCAGCTCCCACTCCAAATTCCAGAGCGACACCGAGCCTGTAGCATCACGATCATTCGAAGTAGAGCACGACTTTGTCTGTCAGATACGAGACCCAATAGTGACCAGGAGACAACAGAGAAACTCAGAGGAGCCCACGCACCGTCCGAGCCGCCCGTGAGCAGCAGGTTCCAGCGATACGGCGACCACTGCACACTCAGCTGAATGATCCGCGGCACCTTGGCATTGACCGTGGGGCGAAGCTTTTCTACTCGCGTCTCGTGCTTTCTGAGTCCCTGGGTCGTGAGCAGCTCCGACGCGATCTCGGGCACCTCAAAGACTTGCAAACTGCCGTCGCCAAAGCACACGGCGAGCACGCCCAGTAGGTTCTTGCTGCGAATCCGTCGGGGCATGCTGGCCACGATCGGACACCACTGCAAGTCCCACGCCACGCCACTGCTGTGGTCGATGCCGTACACGAGCTTGGGTTTCCGTACCGTAGCAGTTGCAGTAGCGACCGCAGTAACAGTTTTACTCATATTCTTCTTCGGCTTGGGCTGCACTGGTACGGCCCAGATCTGGATGAGGCTGCGCGCGCCTTTCTCCTCGGCGTTGTAGTAGTGATCCGGCGGCGTCTTCTTCACCAGCTCGCCGTCCACGACCTCGCACGGCGGGTGTGTCGCCAGCGCCAGGAATCGCCACTTGTTGCGCTTAACATTGCTGTCTTCTCGCCCGTCGCTGTCGCTGCCGGCCTCGTTCTCGCTCTCCACTCGATTCTCCTTATCGCTCTGCGCTGCTGTGTGGTCGTTAGCAGTCGCTGCTTGCTTCTTTGTAGTAGATTTGCGCTTTCGCCGCCTGGAATTGTCATGCGGCAGCCAGTCGAGCGCCCACACTGGTCCGCCTGCGTTCAGAGCCACGCAGTCGCCAGCGATGCTTTTGCTGGTTGGAATGTATTCGCTTTCAAAGGGCGGGATCATCAACATTACTTCCTCCTCTCCTTCTTCTGTCTGGAGCCCGTTGACTTTGCCATTCGGTGACGGTGCAGGCTTCTGGCGCCGCTTCAGGCGCTTGGGCGTCGACAGCACCTCATCACTCGGCGCTGCTGGCTCATCTGCTGTTGGTGACGATGGTAATGCTGCTGTCGGTGCATCAACACTATTGATGGTAGCACCGTCGGTTGTTGCAGGCTCGGACTGTGAAGCAGGGATCGCAGGATCGCCGTCGCCATTAGTCTCCAGGATTGCGCTATGCTGCTCGGTGGATTGCGCGGTCTCCGACGCTGCTGCTGGTGCTGGGGGAGCGCTTTTCTCTAGTGATGGAGCTGCTGCTGGCGGAGCTGCTGTTGTGTCGCTCTTGGCGCTGGGGCCCGTGACTGTGAGGTGGATCGGCTGCAGGTACTTGCCGAAGGGCACCTCGCGGCGCCACGAGCTCAGCTCCATCATCATATCCCTTCTGGCATTGCCAGACGTTGTTTCAGGATGCATCCTTAAAAAGAGAAAGTGAAAAATTAGTATGTTCCTAAAACAGCTTTACCATCAAGCCTCGCTCGATGTGTTTCAGAATGATTCTCGCTTAAACTTATTCTTAACATATAGACATGTTTTCAAAAGACTGTAAAATACGTCACAAAAGTTGCACCAAAAAACAATTTCAGTTTTCAACCATCTGGTTCTTTTCAGTATCTGAATACAAAAAGTAAGTATGATTGATAGAATCATCAGACCAACAGGTTTTTAATTTTTTTTTGTCTTTTAGCAAAATAAATTAATGACTTACATACAATCACAAAGAGAAAAGGTGGAAAGAGCTTGAAGATAGATGATTTTAAAGAGTTGTAGTAGCAAAAATTAAACAGGAAAGCAAGCGAAAGATGTATTTTGTGCTCACTGTATCCGGAAAATGGTCTTGGCGTGAAATATTACGTAAAAAAATGAAAACGGTTTTAACGAAGCTGCTGTATGAAGTCAATTTTTAAACAATTTTATCTTTAGAAAACGATATATTCTGTATTTTCATAGTTTAATTAAGTTTTGACATGAGATGAAAGAATCGAACTAAAGATCAAATATCGAATGATGACTTCTGTTTGTCTATTTCTGAGCTGTGTTTCTAATCAGTTTGAAATTTACAAATTGTTTTTTACGAAATTCTGGCGGAGTACCACCTCAGTATTTGCATGCACGGCTACCTAAACGAGTTCACTTCAACTTTGAGTGCGGGACGCCAACGAAGTGCCCTCCGGTCGCGCTGCTCGTGCTAAGAAGAACGAGGAAAGCGATCAGTTGGAACAAGCGCGCGTGCGGCTGAATTTACCGGAGTACTGCTGTCGTTGGGTGCCATGC
>JAASGT010000454.1:0-24896 GCA_023334315.1 Globisporangium alternatum | reverse complement strand
GAATAAATCGCGACAGTGTTGCGGCATTTTTGAGAGTGCCAAAAAAGACTTGGTCTTCAAACACGTCCTTGACGAGCAAATTCATGCCGTGTGCAGTACAGCCAGTGCACACCAAACCTTCGTGTCTGCTCTCCAGGATCTTCCACGCGGCCTTCATGTTTGCAGCATTGTCTGTTACCACTGCAGTAACTGAGCCTTCGCCGATTTGAGCCTCAATTTCTCCAATTGCATCCGAGATGCCTTGCGCAACATACTCAGCGGTGTGGGCGACTCCGTGTGTATTGACAGACTTCCAAAAGACTGGCGTGGTGCGGGGATTGGTGAGAACGAAGTTTATTACGCTGTCGTTGTTCGTGTTCGTCCATCCGTCGGTCACCAACGCAAGGTGGGTCGCTCCACTCAATGTCTCGATTGCTCGTTCCTTCTCGCGCTTGTAGATTGCATCCAGAAGCCCCTCCGCGAGCTGATGACGCGATGGCAGCTGGTAGTCGAACATGGCACGAAAATGCGGATTTTTCACTGCGTGAAATGGAATTCCAGTCGCATAGAATGCGGTTGCTACGCGCATGTTGTTTTCTTGCTGCGTGCGGCGAGGTGCAAGCCTTGGACTTCTTCGTTGGTTCCTCGCTGACGAACCGGTTGGCCGAGGAGTTCCAAACAAGTGCTTTCCGACCGACGAAGTCTCCGACGGTTCTGATACCTTCTGCGGTGTCTGCAGGTCTTGTCGCTTTTCACGCCTTTGGCGTGCCTCTTCCAGCTTCCATCTGGCCTTGGTGTTGTCTGGAATTAATGCGCATTTGACTGCATGCTGCAGCAAATTCCTCGAAGGCTGTGCGTTCTTCACGAGTACATCACAGAACCGGCATTTTACGTCTGGATGCTTCTTCACATGAGAACGAGACTCCACCACGCTGAACAGCACCCAAATTTCGTGCACAGGTCGAACCATGCCGTGTGACCGGCTCGCGAGTGAGCCAAGACGAAGGAGAACGGCCCGCGAGAGTCGAGAGTTGCCGAGAAAGTTGACGCTCGTGTGAGAGCCGATTGCTGCTGAAGAAGAAAATTAGAAAGTGTAATTCACTGCCACTTACGCCGAGTTCTAGCTGGTCTGCTCGGCAGACCAAGTTGAACTTCATCTGATTTCGTGCGTGGAGCTGGCATGCCACAGGTTCGATAGCGAGCATTGAAAATTACTTGTGTGGGATTGCATTTGATGCAGTTTTGTGCTCAATTTAAAATATGTGAAAAACTGTTATTAACTGTTATTAACCAAAGATGCTCAGTTTAACAGGTTAATTTACAACGCTAAACCAGGCATATCTGTATGAGATTTCCTAGCAACTCATTTCTGGTTCAACCCCAAGACATCACCAAGCAAGATAACAAGAATACGGATGATGCTGCTCTCCATGGTCGCAGCCGCCGTTGCGCTCGTGGGGATTGCGACTGCGCAGCTACCGATCCCACAGCAGCCCCCTGGCTTCACGGTCGGCGGCGGCAGCGCTGATGCGGGCGTGCAGCTGGAGACGTACATCGATCTGGTACGACTGCCGTAAAGATCTTTGCTTCACAGCTGATCTTGTTTGGCGCTAACTGATCATTCTTGTGCATGCAGATGTGTCCTGCCAGCAAGTCGGCGTACCCTGGCCTGAAGAAGCTCGTCGAGTACTACAAGCCGGACGAGCTGCGCGTCAAGTTCGTGCTCTTCCCGTTGCCGTACCACCAGCACGCGTTCACGGCGGCCGAGGCTGCGTTTACGATCACGAACGCACTCGGCGACGAGCACTTCACCAAGTGGCTCGAAGTCATGTACGACAACCAAGAAAGGTCAGTGCGTGTGTGTGCGTATAGTACGAGAAGCTTGGATAGCTAGCTGTCAACCAACTGACTCTATGCGTGGTTCCTTGAAACGAATAGCTACTGGAACAAGCAGACGAAGGACCTCACGGCCGTGCAGGTGACCGAGAAGCTCCACAAGCTCGCGAAGGAAACATTCTCAGCGCTCACGGACGCGCAGTGGGAGAAGGGCATGACGGGCTACGGCGGCACGGACGCCGACAGCGACACGCGCGTGTCGTGGAAGTACACGTGCACGCGCACCGTGTCTGGCACGCCCATGTACACGCTCAATGGCGTGCCGCTCGAGAGCGCGGACTCGGAGTGGAGCTTCCACGACTGGTTCAAGGTCATCGACCCGCTCGTGCAGGCCAACAAGAAGAAGGCGAGTGAGCTGCTCGCTGTAGAGCGTGATTGAGTGTGAAGATCATGGCAGCTACTCGAAAGACTGAAGGCACGAATAGCAGCACATGTGTGAGCGTAATAAATCGGCTTAGTGTATGTCTGTCGGGTTGGATGGCCGTTCGTATTGATATTCATCGCCATCCACAATCTTTCGATTTGAAGTAGACCTCGATTTAGCCAATCAAGTTGTGGAATGGATGCAAATCACACTTTTGCACTATTTTTTAGCCAATCATATCATGTTATCTGATTTCCAGTGAAGATTCCCTTCGAACGAAATCAATCAAGCACTCTTGAAAACCAAGATCGCGAGCAACACGAGCAGCGCGAAGAAGTTCACGATGATGAAGATGCTGCGCACCACTGTGGTCGCTACCTGCGCGCTGTTGCTGAGCGCCGTGTCTGCACAGCTGCCGATCCCAGGGAAGCCCCCAGGCTTCACGGTCGGCCACGGCTCCGCGGACGCCGGCGTACAACTCGAGACGTTCGTTGACTTGGTAAGTGGCGCAAAGAGCTCTTTTCCGGAGGCTTCTTGCATGTCGGTATGAATGACTTCTAACGTTGTGGCTATGAATGTCTGTGTATACGATCTGTAGCTCTGCCCAGACAGCAAGTCGGCGTATCCTGGCCTGAAGAAGCTCGCCGAGTACTACGAGCCGGAGCAGTTCCGCGTCAAGTTCGTGCTCTTCCCGCTGCCCTACCACCAACACGCCTTTGCGGCAGCCGAGGCGGCTTTCACGATCACCGCGGCCCTGGGCGATGACCAGTTCACGCCATGGCTCGAGACCATGTACGCGAACCAGGACATGTACGTATCGTTGCTGATGTCTTTGCGGTTGAGTGAGTGACTTTATGGCTTCCTACAGTGTATAAACTGACCGTAACCTGTGCAACACCTTGTATTATAGCTTCTGGAACAAGCAAACGAAGGACCTGACGCCGATTCAAGTGACCGACAAGCTCCGCGTGCTTGCGCAGAAGACGTATTCGTCGCTGACGGACGCGCAGTGGGAAAAGGGCATGACGGGCTACGGCGGCACGGACGCGGACGACAAGACCCGCGTGGCCTGGAAGTACTCGTGCTCGCGCGGCAAGTCCGGCACGCCGCTGTACAACCTCAACGGCGTGCCCTTCGACGCGGACGCGACCTGGAGCTTTGACGACTGGTTCAAGGTCATCGACCCGCTCGTGAAGGCGAACGAGCCGAGTGTGAGCGAGGTGGCGATTCGTATGAATGGCGTGCCAGCCGCCATCGCCACCCCGGACCGCAAGGTGATGCATTTCGCCCAGCACAACACGCTCTCAGTGTCGAGCATCTGCGCGGGCGTCGCTGGTGGCGTGCGTCCGTGTGAGTTCATCCCAGGACGCGCCATGTGCTGCCAGTCTCACGAGGCCTGCGTACTGCGCAATGGCTGCGTCGCGCTGCAGTAGGAACGAGAGAGAGAGAGAAGTTAGCCATACATCGCATGTTGAGTGAGAGAATGAATGCATGTTGCTGATTTTGCTGGTTGAACTTCGTCGACGAACCGGCGCTCTATTTAGGTTTAACCTCTAATAGTTGATGCTAATTTTTTATCCGGTGCACAAAGTGCGTACTATCCTTTACAATAACCTGCATAAACAAGTGCACTTGGTCATCATATCCGGATGAAACGCGTCCTGTTCAACTGAGCCCGCATTCTGACGTGCAACCACACGCGCATTTCCCGCGACGGAGGGACCTCTACCAGCATGCAGCCTGCGGTGATCCTGCGGCACGCGTCGCTCGGCGCGCTCGTGTCGGGCGGCGGCCTCGCGCTAGTACAGAGCCTCTTGGCGCGCAAGCTGCAGGCGCCGAGCTCCTTCGCGCTCTCGCTCGGCAGCTTTGTCGGTATGTGAGCTCTTCACACTTTCGCCCGACAACAAACAAGCGTGACCTTTATTGGATACTGAATCATGTTGTGTGTGTATGGTGGGTGTAGGCGTGTTCCGGCTGCTTGAGGCGATTGGGCGGGATCATGAGAAGGAGCAGCAGCTCGAGGCGTCACCATCAGACCCCAAACGCAGCAACGCCAACGCGTCTCGCGCGGCGGCGATCGCCGCTGTCGTGGCGCTGTTGCTGCTCGACAGCAAGCGCAAGAACGTAGTGATCGCGTACGCCACGATCGAAGCGCTACTGGCGCTCTCTCGCGAGCACACGTCGATTGCCGATATCAAGTACATCGGTGCGTTCTTGGATAGATTATTCAGATGATCTGTGATTCGCATCCATTCTCACCCGTAGACCTGCTTGACTCGTAAATGTATCCATTCGTAGAGATCCTGGTCGGCTCACCGGCATACGCGCAGATCATTCACACGTGGGTCATGCAAAGCGAGCTGCTCGAGAATTCGCAGATCGCAGCGCTCGACGGGCTCTGCGCACTCGGCAAGGAGCCACTGCGCCGCATGCGCGAGGAGATCCCGACAGGCAAGCTCATCTCGCGCTGCGACGTGTTCCATCGCGGCGAGACGTGTGCACAGTTCCACCGCGGATACTTCTCCAAGAGCATGAAATTTGCGGCGCGATTATACATTCCGATCTACTTCTTCTCGGTCGTGCTCACCAAGTACAAGCAATGGATCTGGGGACCGCGACCAGAGCTCCCCAAGCTAGCAATCCAATACCTGCGCACGTGCCTGTGCCTGACGCTCAACTACCAGATCCCGCTGTTCCTGTCGTGCCACAGTCCGATCAAGAGCCACCGCGCCACTGTGACCATTGCGGGGGCGTTCGCATCGCTTGCGCTGCTGGCTGAGCACGAGCGCCGACGAGCGAGCGTGCTGAAGGCCATCGCCGTGTACGCGCTCTGCAGTGTCGGTGCAAAGTTCGCGGCGGCCATGAGCATGTCGAAGAGCGTGGTGACCAAGTTCCAGTACGCGCTGTTCTCTACGTCGCTTGCGATCGTGTTCCAGCGACCCGAGCTCCAGAGCCAAACGCTCATGAAGTACTTGTTCGGCTACGACGTTGTACCAAAGCAACTGCGTGCGTCTCGAGGTGCAGCTGAACTGAAAGAAGAGACCGACCACCACGATAAAGCTGCCACATGAATTGCGAGGCAGCACTGCTGTGAAGTGCATGGTTGTAGATGGGAAGATGCTAAGATAAGATGACGAATGCTACGAGATGAAGAGAGGGTTATCGGATTTTGCTGCTGCAGGCGTTTGGAGTCGAAGAGGCGATCCCGTGGAGACCAGGGTCAAGCAAAGATCGGTTCGCACGACCAGCATAGCATCGCATCGTGCATGGCCCACAGAAGATCAGAGAGCTGCTGAATACATTTTGCCAGCAACTTCAACGTGAAGACACCCTATTGCTTTCGCGAGGCTTGAGCTGAGCCAGACAACGCACGACCCGTTCCATCGGAATGTCAGTGTGAGGAATTGGGACCTTTACGTTTACTGCATTGAGCTCCATGGCGCCACGCGCACAAGGCAGGCGCTTGCTTGCTGGTGCACCGCGCCTGTCGAGGGCTTATGTGTGACACGCTTGCTTGAGCAGCAAGCACTCGAATTGTTTGTGCGCCACATCGAGATTCGATTCTATACTTGATTTTTGTATGTGAAATTGAAATACTGGCGAGGTGGTTGATGAAAGGTGATCAAAGACCGCCGCCAGCTGTTCCTTGCACTGCAACATGCCTCACTCTCTATTGCGTTGGCTCTTGATCTATCGGCTCGACACTCACACAGCAGCAGCGCGTGAACTGAATGGTTATGAATTGAATCGGATAGTGCGGGCTTCTCTCTTTGTCCTGGACTTTACAGGGAGGTTTTCTCTTTCGTCAACCCACCTGCATACAAACATCAAGTCAAAATAGAACGAAATAGAAAACAGATCAAAGTCAAAGGCATCTTTACAACTGTACACACCATTTCAGCAGCCTCGCAAGAGCGCTTGGTTTAACAATCGCAAACGAAAATGCAACAGATGATGAATGGACGAAAGCGCACGAGGCCACAAGTAAGCGCAAAGGAATCAAGCACATTACCAGCGCAAGAGCGCAACAACACGCAAGCAATAGCCAGCAAAAGGGCACACCGCAACTTTTTTTGTTGAGGGCGAGCGCCCTGATATCTATCAGTCTCGTCACCGCGTGCGTTACTCACGCGCATTGGTCCGACTCGAGCGTAGTAACGCGATACCCGCAACGGGCGAGAACGAAAACGATAATTTGCCATTGCGCTCATGAATCATCGCCGCACCATTCATCTGGATGAAAATATCAACACGATGACTCCCTTTGCTTTCGTCAGTTGAGTAATCCTCCACCGCTCGCTATGTAGCGTGTCTTGTAGCTCATGCTCAGCATTGGAAATCAGACGCGCACGCACAAGAACATATATTGGAAGCATGAAAACCTTGTGAGCAATTTCTGTTTTCGCGAGACAAGTTGCAAAATATTATGCCTTACTCTGATTACTGAAACGCAGATCCACCTTTGTAAAAGCCTCACGAGCGAACGACGTGGAAGGCAATGCTGACCCGAAATGCAGACGTGTTCTCAGCTTTCACTTGAAGTTTGTATTGACAAAGACTTTTCAAATAATCAATATCAGTACCAGATGTTTAAAACAGCGTTCGACCCGAAATGAGGCAAGCAGCAGTGCGTACATTTGTGTTTTCACTTAAAAGGAGTAGCAAAAATATGTGTTTAAAACACAGTTGACAGTAAAAAGCAGCAGACTTTTGAAATTGTGATGATGCTTGTCAAATAGACTGGACAGAAAAAGGCCTGCAACGGACGCATCCTGTTTTTTGGAACGCCATGAAAGCTGAAAGCGGACACGCACGAGCCGAAGAGCTCCCTCCGACCGTCCTTCTCACTCTCTCTGCTGCTGCTCTTCTGCTGCCCACACAACGCAGCCCAACAGCAGCTCTGCGGTCACTTTGAGACTCGTCACGCCCGAGAGAGAGCGATCGCGCCAGTAGCAGCAGCGCCGCCACCGCGACACTGTGATCCGTAGCCAGCTACGCAGAGAAAGTGAGCGCCGCGCCGACCACATCCAGCACGGAGATTCGCCAGCGTATCTCCATCGACCCTACTCCACAGGAGTATTCATCCATTACCACCACCACACAAGCATTAGACAGATAGACAACACAATGGCCATCGGCGAGTCCGACGCGCTCAAGCAGCAGCAGCAGAGCGAGCCGGTCAACAAGCTGAGCAGTTCCATGATTGGCGGCGACAAGCGCCACACGCCTGTGAAGCGACGACCACGTGGCAACTTCTACGGCAAGCACCTCTGGGGCCCCAACGCGCAGGACTCGGGCGAGCTCGACTACGTGCGCAAGCACGGCGAGGATCTCATTCATAAGGTGCTGACTGAGGACGACCACTGGAAGTACGTCTCGCTCAAGCAGGTGCACGACGTGCGGCTGTACACGCCCGTCGCGACGCCTGAGGAAGACGCCCACGCCAGCGCGACTGCTGCTGCAGCGGCTGCGAGCGACTCTGCTTCGCGCTCGCTCTCTTCCATCTCGTCGTCCTCAACAAAGGATCGCCCGAGTGCGACGCGCATCCTGCCGGGCCGCTGCGATTTCCGCGCCATGACGCGCCTGCCCGGCTCGATCGACACGGTGATGGAAATTTTGGCGGCCGACGACGACCGCGAGGCGTACTGGACGGCGATCAACACGCAGAAAGGGCTGCGCGCGTGCAACATGTTTGGCAGTCGTCGCCTGAATTCGGATGCGCCGTTCCCGCGCTGGAGCCAGCGATACATGGCCACGCGCTTCACCAAGTACTCAACCAAGAGCGTGGACTTTTGCTTCGCCGAGTACGCCAAGTTCGCGCCCGCGACAAAGGAGAAAGGTGAGCTGCGGCGCGGGTTCATCTATCGACGGTCTGTGGACGAGAACCTCTTCGAGATGGACGAGATCAAGGCGCGCCTGGCCAAGTACGACGACGAGTGCGAGCGCATGTATATCCAGGATTGGCTCTACGAGGTCTCGGAGACCGCCGAGGAGAACGTGTGCAAGGTCATTCTGACCTGTCAGGTGTACTTCTCGGGCGACTACTCGCGCTCGCTGCGGTCCGAGTTCCACGAGTTCACGACCGAGATCATGGTGCAGCTGCGCAAGGTCATGACCAAGCACTGGCGCGAGCAGCACGGCGGCGAGGCCGCGGACGAGTCGTCGCTGGGCGGCGCGGCCTCCAAGCTGCTCAACAACGCGTTCAAGATCGTGAAACCCGGCCAGTCGCGTTACTGCGGCGTGTGCTCCGCGACTTTCACGCTGCTGCGCAAGCGCTACACGTGCCGGACGTGCTGCGTCTCCATGTGCTCCAAGTGCTCCAAGCTCGCGGCGCCCAAGGGTGCGAGCATCCTGGGCAATGGCTCGGGGGTTAAGAACGCGTCCACCAAGGAGTGCATCCTCTGTTACCAGTTCAGCGACGAGACGTCGAGCTCGCGGTCGTCCAGCGCTGGTGGTGCACGCCGTCACTTTGTCACGCCCGGGTCCACGTCCGTGTCCGAGTACGACGACGAGGACTCAGATGACAACATGTCGCTCACGAGCAGCAGCCGGTCGATCCTGGGCAACGGCGGGCTGGGCGGAACTGGTGGTGGCAGTGACCACCACTCGCGCGTCTTTAACGCCGCGCGCAGCATGCGGTCGCAGGCGTCGGCCAGCGCCACACCCACGAACAAGCAACAGGCGCCGAAAGCGGACACGACGGCCGCACCAGCTCCACAGCACGTGGTGCGTAAGGTGCGCAATGGCTCGTCCGACAGCACAACGAGCAGCAAAAGCGTGCCCGAGTCCGGAGTGGGTGTCGTGCTCTTCTCGGACCTGGACGCGCTCACACTCTCGGGCCGCGTGCGCGGACCCAAGCCGACCGCATCCAACGGCAACAGCAAGCGTCCCGTGCGCACGGTCTCGGAGGACAACGTGCTGCATGCGAAGGACTCCATTCGCGAGGAGAGCGACGCGGAGGAAGCGGACGACCTTGCGCACTTCAACCTCAAGCTCCTGTAGCCATAGACACACACAATAGGCGCATAGCAGTGGCTCTCTTCTTATAAGCGGCCTTGGTGGTCTTTAGTTAGCGAACTCACATCAGAAGCGGTTTCGCGCATATAAAACTCTCAGTAGACACAAAAAACGTGAACCAACCTTCGTTATGCTTCTGGAGTTTAGTCCACGCCTGTAGGCAGCATTCGAACTTGCAGTACCAGCTCCAGCAGCGTGGCGCAGAGCTGCTTGAAGGCAAGATGCCGCTGGATGGAGCTTCTCGCATGCTAGCCTCATCGTCCGCTGGCAATGCGGCCATTGGAGGTGTCCCCGCACGACGGACGCTCAAGGACCCGCGCATTTCCAACACGTCGCCGCAGGACGTGCGCGTGGAGCTCGAAGCGCTCGAGCAACTCGAGCTCTCTCCGCAGCACTGGTGGTCGCTGCGCTTCACGCACGGCGCGCTCGAGACGCGCTTTCAGCTCTACCACGAAGAGCTCTCGCTGCGCTCCAGTCGCGTCGGCTGCGGCTGCACGCTCGCAGGGCTCCTGATCATGCAGAGCGGCGCCTTCTATGACCTCCTCGTCGTCGTGCACCGCGAGATCCGCGACGAGATGGACGCCACGCACTGGTCGCTCGTCTACTTTGGCGTGCTGCTCACGGCGCTGCTGGGCTTTGCGTACACTGTCTTCCACTGGCGGACGCGTAAGTCCACAACCAAAGCCACTGAGTCAGCGTCGTCGTCATCGAGATCTCCACTGCTGCAGGGCCGCTTCCAGAGTATGCTCTTCGCCTTGGGCGTCTGCGTGGTGCTCGTGGTGCTCGCGCAGCCGGCGTACTCGCCGTCGCTGCCGCTGGACACGAACTCGCGGCTCGTAGACCGCACGCGCCGCTCGCACCTGCTCACCAAGACGATCCTCTTCCTGCTCATGGTGCTCAGTGCGATTGCCACGGTCTGGAACGCGCAATTCCTCGTCTACGTGGCCGTCGCGAGCTTCGCGGTCGTAGTGCTCAGCGGCTGGCTCGCGAGCTACGCGTTCTACCTGCAGCAAGACTGGCACGTCGTTCTGCTCTTCCTCAGTAGCCTCGTGATGCTCGGCCGCGCGTTGTACCACAGCGAGCGCAACCAGCGACTCAAGTTCCTGCGGTTGCGGCATCTCATGCTCGAGAATATCAAGCTCACGCAGCAGAACACGTTCATGCAGCAACAGCTGAGCTCCCACGTGGACGCTATCGGGATCCACCACGACGACCTGGACGACCATCACCACCTCCACTCAAGAAACCACCACCTGAGCTCCGGATCCAATGCCATTGGCGCCATTGGTGAGAGCTGGATGGAGAACGTGCTCAAGGTGCTCTACCATATGAAGCTCCAGCTCGGCGGCACGAGCGACGAGATCTCGCGTAACCTAGACTTCGTCATGCAGACACTTGCGTCCGAGCAGGACCTCTTTATGGAAACCCGCGCGATGCGGCACCGGCGCCAAACGCACTCTCAAGCAGAGGCCGAAACCGGCTGGCTCTCGCTCATCGAGGAACAGCGCCACCGGCGCCGAAAGAGCTGCGATCTGGGCATCGTGCTCAGCGTGCCGGTCGTCAAGACGATCCGCCGCACGGACTCGGGCTTCCGCCAGACAGTACTCAAGCAGGTAGAGAACTACCTGCTCGCTGGCCAGCGCCACGGCTCTTCATTGCAGAATCCTCCGTCGCTGCTGTCCACAGACAAGTGGACGTCTAAGACGCTCTTGACTTGCGCTGCACGGTCTGAGGAGTTCGACCTGCTGGGCTTCGCTAAAGTGTGCATGTTCCCGCTCACGTCCATCTTCCTCACGACGTTCGAAAGCCACAACCTCTTCGTCGAGCTGCCCGTGCGCGTCGAGTGCGTGGCCGAGTACGGACTTGAGATCGAGTCACGGTACCAGGCGAAGAATCCCTACCACAACGCAGTGTACGTGCTTTCCTGATACATTAGCAAATGGTTGGTTGCGAAACGAGAATCTCATTTACAGTAGGACTGAACTGAAATATGTCTGTCCACCTCTTGTAGACACGCGGCGTCCGTGGTCTGGGACATCAACTTCTTCCTGCGACGCCTGCAGCAGACCGTGACGCCGCTGCAAGTCTTCTCGGCGCTCATTGCCGGCGCCGTCCATGACGTGAACCACCCGGGCATGAACAACTCGTACTTGGTCAACACGAGCTCGCCGCTCGCGATCAAGTACTCGGATGACTCGGTGCTCGAGCGCATGCACCTAGCCGAGGCATTCCAAGCGTCCTCGAAGGAAGGCTGCGACGTCTTCGAGGGCTTCCCCAAGGAGCTCAAGCGCCAGAGCCGCCAAATGATCATCAAGATGGTGCTCGCGACAGACCTCTCGGGACATTTGAAGCACGTCAATCGTCTCAAGAGCCAGCGCTACTTTGTGCACTCGACGTCGTCCTCAGACCTCACGGCGCCGTCGCCGCAGAGCTCGTCCAGCGCCCACCCCGCGCTGCCGGACGACCTCGTCTTCCACTCGATCATCATGATGGCGGATCTAGGCCACGCCATGAAGTCCTTCGACTCGCACTTCGCTTGGTCCAAGCTCGTGACCGAAGAGTTCTTCCGGCAGGGCGACACCGAGCGGCAGTTCGGCATGCCCATCTCGCCGCTCTGTGACCGCGGCAACTCCAAGTTCGAGCGCAACCAGATCGGCTTCCTCGAGTTCGTCGTGCTGCCGCTCTATACGGCCGTGCATGATGTGCTCGTGCTCACGGACTTTGATAGCGTGCTCGACCGTATCCAGCACAACACGGCAGTCTGGAAGCAGCGGGCTGAGAAGATCGAGCACAGCGCTTCACCCAGCAAGGCGAACGCCGTATCTCAGCCATCAGTGGCAGGGCCGACGTCCTCGAACGCCTCATACGCGGTTGTCAAGGCACGGAGGCTGGATGAGGATGACGAGACAGCGACAGAGCTGGATTCATCGCACGAACTGAGCGCCTCGGACCTGCATGCGGACAGGCTGTCGGAGATTCTCACGGTGGTCACCAATCCAGTGGCGTCCTCGTGACCGGCGCGCGCGCGTGCCATGCACACCCACATGACGTCGCAGCTCTATGAAGCAAGGCGTTCGTGCTTGTCGATGTGCGTGTGGTCATCGCGATCTTCAGACGCCGTCGTGACCAGAAGAATGGAGCTCTTCGAGAATGCACTCAGCCCAAGTGTGAATCTGCGGACGGGCAGTTGAAGTGGCGCAGACAGGACGGTGGGACGCACTAATTCAGTACATGAGCGCAACCAAACCCACCAGCTGGCTGTCAAGTTGGCCGTCGTGCTTGCTTCACTTTGTTGCCGCGTGCTTACGCTGCCATCACAATCAACCAGCAACGTTGACGTTGCGTGTGTATGTTTGCACGTGGCCACATGACCAGCTATATCAGTGAACCAGCGCATCATCAACGCTGTGTGACTGTCGACCAGAAGTAGCTCGAAGGCCATCACGAATGTTGACCAGCTGGGCAACAGCAACGGGAAAGCGGTGCGTGCGCAGATCGCGAAGAGGCTCCGCCCAGATATGCGCAAGGCGGGTCGACGAAGCACCAGAAGTGCGTTGAGTTATCTGGTTGTTATACTGGGAATGCACGTAAAGACCAGATATTTAAACACACGCACGAATGTATTGCTGCGGCAGAAGAGTAGGAAATCGCTGACGACAGAAACATGCAGAGTGCATACTGGTTTGTTTTACGTTCAACAGCGTGTACTGAGATAGTGATTAGTCTGATACGGGTAACCTTTTGAACAGACTTAATAAATCATGTATGCCAATACATAGATTATGTAGTTGATGAGTATTTGTATTCCGACTTTCCGTGTTTGAGTAAAGAGCCAGAAAAGAAACACTCACAACCCGACTCTCAAGAGAATCCTGGTCATCACACATCCGGAGCAACCGCAGCAAGATACATTGAAAATTTAGGAAATTTCACCAGTATACCCTCGATATGATGGGAGTCATTTTGCCTATGACGTAAGAATCCACCAGACTCGGCTGGCTTTTGTTTGCTACGCCGCGCACAACAAACCTCAATCCGTCTTTATCACACACTGCGTAGTCAACGACAACGCGTGCCGCTTTCCTCAATATGCGACTGCGTTAGTAGGTGGAAAATAACTGAATGGTGTGTGTTCACACACGCGTCCTCACCAAATTTTCCAGTTTCTTCCACAGAAGAAAACCTAAAAATCACACTCGCTCTCCAGTCCCTGGCTTCAAAACAACACAAGTAACGTCAAGTCAGCTGCAAATTAGTACGTAAAGTTATGCAATTCGAGAGGTCTCGAACGGACGGGGTGGAACTGAAGCTTCGCCATCGAAAGTGGCACACTCTGTGACCTTGGTCCGGCTGCTTTTTTTGCTGCTGGCAGCTCTTTTACCTTTGCGGCCCCATCCCCAGCGCCAGCGCCCGACTATTCTCACTCGCGCTCTCGCTCGCTTGACACGACAAGCTCCATACGACACCTCTGTTTAAGAGCTGCTCGTTTATTAGACCACACGCATAGAGAGAGAGGCAGGCAGGATGGACCGCTTCAAACTGGACGACATGGAGGACGAGTTCGACACGGTGGAGCCCATGCGTCCGAGCTCCTTCGACATGAGCTTCACGCTCAGCAGCTCGCGCGTCGCGACGGCCAACGACGACGACGACGACGACGCGTACGTGGACGACGAGGAGCGCTGGACCACGACCAACTGGGCCGCCGCGAGCAGGACGATGCTCGTGGACGAGCAGACCGCGATGACGGACACCAGCAACAACAACAACGACCAGAGCTCGCTGCACCTGTCACGACACAAGAACAGTCCACAGGAGCAGCAGCAGCGCTCGCAGCGAGGCGAGCGGAAAGAGCCCACGACGAGCGGTGCCCATGACAGCAGTACGAACAACAACAGCAGCAGAGGCAACAACAACAAGAGCTCGGTTGCGACGATCGCACTAAAGCTTGACGAGAAGGCGCACGAGGCGATTTCTTTGGCGAGCCTGTGCGGAAAAGTGCCGTGGCGGCTCGCCAAGCGCAACCAGGACGTGCGCATCTACCGCCCAGAGTCGCTCCCTGAGGAGGAGCAGACGAAGCTCTACTTCCGCATCTCGTGCGAGGTCAAGGCCAATCTCAGCACGATTTTAGAATACCTCACGCCGAACGACACGAAGAGCTACGTGGACATCGAGTCGCAGGTCTTCCCGGGCCTGCTGCACGCGTCAGTAATCAAGCGCATGGAGCTGCCAGAGAACTGCGTCCCGTCACCCTATCCGCAGGAGCCGCTGTCTAGAGACAACGCGTCGAGCCACGACGACGACATGGCCGAGAACTTCCCGCGACTGCAGGTGAAGTGGCACGCGAGCCGATTCGCCGGCCGCTTCGTCAAGCCCGTCGACTTTTTCTTTGTCGAGTACGCGAATGTGGAGATCATGGCCGACGGCCGCAAGCGCGGCTTCGGGTACATGCGCTCGGTCGAGTCCTTCAAGGGCGACGAGCTGGCCACGCGGCTGCACAGCGACGACGTCACGATCCCGCAGAGCGTTTCGAAATGCAAGCGCGCGGTGATCAACAAGGGCATCTACTTGGTGTCACCGTCCAACGACTCTTCGGGCACCTACGAGGTCACGTTCATGATGGTGATCGACTTCCAGCAGCAGTTCACGAGTAGCATCGGCGCCAAGATCATCCAGAACTTCACAGATCGGCTCATGGGCATCCGCGAGCTGCTGTTCAACACGCTCTTCCAGCCTGTGACGCTCGTGACCAAGGACGAGTGGAAGCCCGCGCGTAGTAACAAGTGTGCACTCTGCCACTCGAGCTTCTCGTTCGTGAAGCTCATGCACCACTGCCGCGCCTGTGGCGAAGCCGTGTGCAGCCAGTGCAGTCGCAAGTGGGTCGTGCAGCCTGGTGCGCAGAAAGAGACGCTCAAGCGACTGTGTACGTCCTGCTCACTGCAGGCACGCAGCTGCTTGATGGGCGGCGACCAGCAGCAGTACAAGCAGTCGCCCGCTGCCGCGTCTCGGAAGATCTCGGCGTCGCAGTCCATGGACAGCTTTCGTATGACAACGGGCAGCGCGTCGGCGTTCAACTCGCGGTCGTCACGCATGCTCAGCGAGCCCGTGCTCACATGCGACGTCAAGGTCGCGAGCGCCGTGTCCACAGACACGAACCATTTCAACGCCATCTCACTCGCGTTCCACGCGCTCACCGAGTCCCTGGGCGGCGTGGCACCACACTTCATGATGGTCTCGTACACGAAGGAGTACGACGGGAACGCGATCTACGACGCCCTCGCGCACTTTGCACCGGACACGCTGTTCATGGGCGGCACGTCAAGCGCTGGCGTGTTTTGCGAACGTGGAGCAGTTGGGCGTGGCCCCGGGCTCGCGCTCTGGGGCATCTACGACCCAGAAGGCTCCTACTCGGTGCTCAACGCGGACCTGATGACAGAGAACCCGCGCGACGCGTCCCGACGGTGCGTGCTCCAGAGCATGGAAATGCTCTGCATGGGGTCGGAGGAGAACCCGGACTTCATCTGGATGAGCGTCTGCACCGGCAGCGAAGAGATCGTGACCGGCGCCGTGAACGAAGTCGTTGACTGCTCCGTGGCGATCGTGGGCGGGAGCTCCACGCGGAATCACATCGGCGCGTCGATGATCCCCGCGACGCAGATCTGCTCGGAAGGCTCGAACGTGGGCTGCGTGACCACGCACGGTGCATGCTTCGCCATCTGCTGTCCGAGCGTCGAGGTCTCGCACGCGCTCTTCACGTGCTACGAGCCAAAGAACACGGCGTTCGCGGTGACGAAGGCCTCGAGGCGAGAGCTCATGTCTGTGGACCACAAGCCGGCGTTCACGGCGCTCAATGAGGCGTGTCACGGCATGCTGTACGAGTTCGTGAGCCGCCCCGAGCGCTTCAACGTGGAGACCCACGTGCTGCCAATGTTCTATCCAATGGCCCGCGAGCACAAGGAGGCGCACGAGGCCAAAACCGCGCCGTCGCGCTTCCAGGTCATCCAGCCAGAATTCGCGTCCCGCGATCTCGCATTACATCTCGGCGTGTCTGTGAAAATCGGCGAGCGGCTGCGGATTATGTCGATCGCTCCAGAGAACGTCAAGGACAAGATGACCGTAGGGTACCGCGCGGCCCTGCGCTCAGCTCTGCCGGCGCTCGACAGCGCGGACGTGATCGGCTGCCTGACGTCCGTGGGGCTCTGCTACAGCAAGATCCTGAACAACGACCTGAAGACCGTCACGGACGCCACGACGCGCATGTTCCCGAACGCCGCGGTGCTCGGGTCCGTGTCCCATGGCCAGCAGGGCGTCTTCCAAGGCACGGGCGAAGTGATCCACGCCAACGGGATGGTCTCGTCGCTGCTCATCACAAACCGGAAGAAGCTGCAGCGGCTCACGCACCTTCAGCCGCTTGCGCTGCGTCGGATAAGCACCTACTGAGGTGGCTCTGATGCTTGCGAGCAGCTCCGTTTAGTCGTCCTCTTAGGTATTTTATCGCTCGTGAAGAGCTCCGTATTATTCTCAGTCTCCTGATAACCACAGGGACACCAATCAATCAACCAACATGCCATAGACAAACAACACCATAACATCATGGGACTTTTCTTGATACAAGCTCTACACACTGTATTTCTACTTGTTACAAGTCGGCCACGTCGCCCTCGTACCGCGCAACGTTGCGGTCCGAGAAGCGTGGCTCCGCGCGCACGATGTACGCGCCGCGGTGCTCCGGGTTCGTGATGAATACGGTACCCGAGACGCCGATGGCAGCCGCCTGCTGGCGCATCGCGTCCGCGACCTTGTTCTCCTGGCGCTCGGCGAGCTGCTGCGTGAAGATGTCGCCTGAGCGGCCGCTCGTGATCGCGAGCACGGTCGGACCGGCGCCGCTGAGGAAACAGCCGTGCGCACCGGCGCCCAGCGCGGCCTCGATGAGCGGGAACAAGTGCGGGTACTGTGCCGCGCCACGCTGTGGCTGGTGCAGCATGTCCTGCGTCGCGAAGCGCAGCTCGTCTAGGTTGCCCGAGCGGAAGGCGTTGACAAGGATCGCGGCGCGGCCGATGTTGAACACCGCGTCCTTGCGGTCCACCTGCTTCGGCAAGATCGCGCGTGCGACGCTCGTTGGGCCGGTCGTGTCTGGGATGAAGACGACGCATTGCAGACCGTCAGGAATCTGCACGCGCGACGAGTACCAGCGGTCATCGGCGTGGATGCCGAGCTGCAAGCCGCCGTAGATCGCCGGTGCGACGTTGTCCGGGTGGCCCTCAATCTGCGAAGCCTGCGTTTACAAACAGTTGATATAAGTCAGCAACAAGTCATTGATCGCTATCTCGTCAGTAACAGATAGATACGTACAAACTGTAGGAGCTCTTCCTTGCCGCGCACAGGGAGGCGCATGCCCGAGAGCGCGAGGCCGGCGATGATGCCGCCGACGATACCAGCCGAGCTGCTTCCGAGGCCGCGCGCGAACGGGATGCGGTTCTTGCAGTGGATTTTCAGGTTCTTCGGGAGGTCTTCACCCGCAGCGCCGTATGCGGCCTTCAAGCCGACGATCACCAGGTTGCTACTATCTGTTGGGAGCTCGTCGGCGCCCTCGCCTTCGTTCGTGAGCACGAGGTGGCTCTTACCGTCCTTCGTAGGCGGCAGGATCTCCACCGAGATCTCCGTCCAGATGTCGAGCGCCATGCCGATGGTATCGAAGCCCGGACCCATGTTGGCGGTCGTGGCTGGCACACGCACGACCACGGAGGTCAAGCGACGCTTCTCATTCTCTGGGATCACCGGCAGGACGTTCTTCTTCTTGGCGCTCTTGGCGTGCGCCGCCGCCTTCTTGGCGCTCTTGCTACGCTGTCCCACGTAGTACGCGACGGCGGAGGCGGCTGCAGCGATCGCCAGCTGGGTCGCGACCTGCTTCGTGGTGGTCTTGTCGGTCATGGCTGCTACTGAGTGACTGTCGAGGGAGACGCGGCGAGTGATCGAATGAAGAGCTCCTTGTGTCGATGCTGTGGGGCGAAATATCTTCTGGTGACGAGCGTGAGTGAGGCATTGCTCAAACACCTGCAGGCGCGCGCCACACCATCTAGACACATTTAAGTAGGACGTTTTGCACTAAATTAGGATACCTGTTTTAAATATATGTTGTCCACATATATTTGGGAGCACAGAACTGGATCGCGTCGTGACGGGTCGAGACGGGTCGTTGAAGCGTTGGGTTGGACTGGAACGGCACTGGGGGCGGGCGACACGATCCACAGCTCGTCCAACAGACAGACATAGCCATCTGCCTGGCGCCACCGACACCCAAGAGCTACGCGCAGAGAGCGACGCTCGCCCGTAAGAAAGAGGGAAGGCGCCGCCAGACAGAGAATCATCTACGTTCGCCCATTCACTCGCATCGACAGCGCTCCTCACTACCGCGCTATCGGTCTTTTCGAAGAGCGACGAGAGACGAAAGAGAGGAGAAACTGACGAGATCCAAGACTTAAAGGTGCATTCTTCAAAGAATTTCTATGTGTATAAGGGCATGTAGGCTGTGCATGGAGTACATGTATAAACAGGGGTACATTCGCGTGTATTGGATGATGTGTGTGTACGTGTGCGAGTGGTAGTGGATGGAGGAAGGTGTGTTGTGAGTGGGTGTCTTGTGCTAGATGGCCACTAACATGAGCGCATGTGCTGTCATTTTCACAGTAGAATACATACCAAAGAACGACATAAAAATGGACAGCAGCGACGACGATTTCATGCCGATCGCGCAGCTGCGGAAGAAAGTGGCGTCGGCCAAGACGAGCAGCGCCAAGGACGACGCGGACTTTGAGACGAAGCGTGGCGAGCGTGCGGTGAAGAAGGAAGAAACCAAGTACAAAATCGAGTCGGACTCGGACTCGGACTCAATTCCGCTCGTGCAGCTGAAGAAGAAGGCCCAAGACGCCAAGAGCAAGAGCAACAGCAGCAAGCTTAAGAGCAGTAGCAATAGTAAAATCAGCAAACCCGTGAAGAAAGAAGAGAAGAAGAGCAGCAGCACGGGCGTGAAGCGCAAGTCGCCGACTAAGCCATCCAAACAGCCGGCGAAGAAAAGCAGCAAGACGTCCGCAAAGGCCAGCGCCACGGACAATCGCGCGAAAGTGAAGAAGGAGAACGGCGCGGCGGCCGTGCGCAAGCTAAAGGTCCACTCAAAGGCGGAGCGTCTCGATATGGCCATCAAAGCATATCGGTGGTGGAACGCGGAGGAGCTACCCGAGGGCATCCAGTGGCGCTCGCTCGAGCACAACGGTGTGATGTTCCCGCCGGCGTACATCCCACACCACGTCCCGCTGATCTACGACGGCAAGGAGGTAGCGCTCACGCAGACCCAGGAGGAGCTCGCGAGCTTCTACGCTGCGGTTCCGAAGGACGGGCCGCACCTGGGCGCGCCCAAGATCGCGAAGATGTTCAACGAGAACTTCTTCGCGGACTTCCGCAAGGTGCTCGGCAAGGACCATGAGGTGCGCAAGTTCGAACTCTGCAACTTCTCGCTCATCGCCGCGCACCTGGAAGTGCAGCGCGAGGAGAAGAAGAATATGACGAAGGACGAGAAGCTCCCGGAGAAGGAGCGAAAGGAGATGGAGCTTTTCACGAACGGCTTCGCGGTCGTCGACGGCCATTTGGAGAAAGTGGGCAACTTCCGAATCGAGCCGCCTGGGCTCTTTCGAGGTCGTGGCGAGCATCCAAAGACGGGAACGCTCAAAGAGCGCGTGATGCCTGGCGAAGTGACCGTGAACGTCGGCATCTCGGACCGCGTACCGATCTGCAACATCCCTGGCCATGCGTGGAAAGAGGTGATCCATCGCGACACGGTCTCGTGGCTCGCGTACTGGAACGAAAACGTCATGGGCGGCATCAAGTACGTCTGGCTCGCCGCGAGCTCAAGCTTCAAGGGCAAATCCGACATGGCCAAGTACGAGAAGGCACGGCGGTTGAAGAAATGCATCAACAAGATCCGCTCGGACTACATCAAGGGCTTGAAGGCGAAGGACATGTTCACGCGCCAGCGGTCCACTGCGATGTGGGTCATCGACGTGCTGGCGCTGCGTGTGGGTAACGAGAAGGGTGAAGACGAGGCCGACACGGTCGGCTGCTGCAGTCTGCGTGTGGAGCACGTCTCGTTCCGGGAGGACAACTACGAGCTCACGCTCTCGTTCTTGGGCAAGGACTCGATGCCATACAACAACACGGTCGAGCTGGCCCAGTACGGCGACATTGGCAAGCAGATCTTCGGTAACCTGCAGAAGTTCTGCGCCAAGAAGAAAAAACAGGAGGAAGTGTTTGACGAGCTCACGGTCACGGAGCTGAACAAGCACCTGAGTTCGCTCATGCCCGGCTTGTCGGCCAAGGTCTTCCGTACGTTCAACGCGTCGGTGACGCTCGAGAAGGAGCTGCCGTATGAACTCGACCCTGAGGGCAAAATGGACGCGGCGGCCAAGGTGATCACGTACAACGATGCGAACCGCAAGGTTGCGATTCTCTGTAATCACCAGCGCACGGTGCCAAAGTCGTTTGACACGACGCTCGAGAAGATGGTCGCGCAACTGGAGCAGATGAGGGACCAGCTGAAGGATCTGAAGCTGATGGAGTCGCTGATCGCCAAGGGCAAGGCCAAGTCGATCAAGCTCAAGACGAGCGACGGGAAAGAGGAGGACGCAACCCAGAAGAAGGCGGAAGCGCACCTGTTTCCGCGTGTGCCGACCCCCGACCAGGTCGCGAAGAAGATCAACGCGTGGAAGAAGAAGGTCCAGAGCCTGTCGCTCAAGCTGCAGGACAAGACGGACAACAAGGAGGTGGCGCTGGGCACGTCCAAGCTCAACTACATGGACCCGCGCATCTCGGTCGCCTGGTGCAAGAGGGTTCGTTGCTGTGCTTTGACATTCATTAACTTCCCTGTTGTGTGACTTGTGTCCACTAACAAATTTCCCTCTGTTCGTTTGGTTGTCTTGTAACAGAACGAAGTGCCGATCTCGTCCGTGTTTTCGAAGACCCTGCGTGAGAAGTTCGTGTGGGCCATGGACGTCGATCCGGAGTGGAAGTTCTAAGCGATCGATCAACCTCAGCTTTCATTCACTTAAGCACAGACACCGGCGGTTGGCCTCTCGCACTCGACGTAGCAGAACCAACACGAGCAGCTGTTACCCAGAGAAGCGAGCGAATACGATAAAAGAAGATGAGGACGGAGAAGGATTATGTTCACGTTGCCTGTTCATGTTCCCACTAACGAATCGATAGAAACCAATCAACCAGGTGCCGCCTACCCACACAACAAGAAACAGCTCAGCAAGGCTGCTTGTTTCATACCTCATGACTTCCACTCGTCGGCGCGCTTCTTGAGCTTCTCCATGAGGTCCACGTGGCCTCTTCGCTTGGCGAACGCCCAGGCGGCGTCGCCATTGCAGTCCTGCAGGCACGGGTTCGCGCCGAGGGAGAGCAGCTTGTTGACCGCGTCCTCGCGGCCGTGGTGCGCGGCGGCCATGAGCGCGGACGACATGTCCGACTCGACGCGCTGGAAGTTGACGTCCATGCCGTTGGAGATGAGACTGAAGACCGCGTGGAAATCCTCCTGCTTGAACGCCTTGAAGATCGCCTGGTCCATGGCCGAGCCCAGCACCTGCACGTTGCGGTCGCTCACCGAGAGCGAGCCCGCGGTCTTCGCGATCGGCTGGGCGGCGGCGGCCGCAGCGGCGCTCGGGTTGCACCGGTCCTTCTGCGCGCACTTGACGCAGCACGAGCACCGCTCGCAGCGCTTGGCCGTCATACGGCGGCAGAGACGGCAGTGCATACGCTCGCCGTACTGCATCCCGTGGCCGAGCCCCTGGATCTTGGCCAGCAGTGACGCACTCGCGTTCGACTGGTTCACGTTCGTAATCACCTGCTCGCCGATGAGCAGCTCGTCGTCGTCGTCATCCACGTATTCGACCAGGTCATCCTCCTTGTTCACGCCGTCGATCTGCAAGAACGACTTGGGCTGGTACTCCAGAATCGCCGAGGGCGAGATCCGCGGCGCGGGAGTTGAAGCGCTGTTAGTCGTACTTGACGAGCTGGAGGTCGACTTGGAGAGTGTCGTGGAGATCGGCGGTGGGACGCTCGCAGCAGCAAAGGCATTGCGCGCCGAGACGTCGATGACTGAGCCGCTGACTGGCTTGGCCTTTGGCTGCTGAGACTGCGGCGGTCGCGAGGACGAGCCGTTATTGTAGCTGTTCGCGTCGCCATTGGAGCCGTTCGGTCGCCCTTCCTTGGCGGTCGATGTTATGCCGCACGCGCTCTCGAAGTGGCGTCTGTACAGGTTGATACGGCTCCACTCGCTCGCGAAATCTGAAAAATGCCAACAGACAAAAGTGACAACAGGTCAGCAATTGATAAGGAGCTGGAGGTACTTTGGGTGTGGTGTGACTTGTGAAGTAACGTACCTGAGCCTGCACCGTCGAGCAGCTCAATGAGCCGCGGAAGCGTATCGCACAGGTACGCATTCTGCTTTCTCGTCGCGTCGCTTTGCACATTCGTATCCAGAATCTGTCGTTTGTCACCACACACACAAGTCAATAAGTTTGCCAAGCAACGTGAGTGTTCGGCCTAAAGCGACATGAGGAACGAGAGTGGGGAATGAACTACATACGCGGAGCAGCGCGCGCACTTGCGAGAACATCTCAATGCGCTTCTTCTCCTTGGACATGCCCGGCTCCTTCCTGCGCACGCCGTCGATGAGCCACTCGTTGAGCACGCGCAGCCCGTTCTCGGTGTAAAAGCTGGCATCATCAACAGCAACAACAAATGACACAGGACCGTTCGTTCTTAACCACACAGCCACATCAAATACGCATCACAGCAATGCACAGAGGACATGATACTCACGTCTGTACGTCTGCGTCGTTGAGGTTGGTGATGAGCATCGCGAGGATCGCGCGGTGCGTGAGCGTGTGGATCGACGGCATGAGCTTGCAGAGCACCTGCGTGCGCTCGGTGCCGACCACCTCGCCGTCGTCGTTCATGAGGAAGCCCAGTACGCTCACGACGTTCATGGCCTCCGCGTCCTCCCAGATCCGCGTGCGCATCGTGTCTGTGTGCGCTCTAGAGAGAGAGACGCTGAGCTGGTGATGAGGCAGTTGGCGAGCAGCTACAGCTGATGAGCGTCGCTCTTGGATTCTGCTTGATGCGCTTTTTCGCGGGCTCGCTCTTGTGGTGTAGAAACTCCATTTTCGACCTGTCAGAGTTCTAAGTTTTGAATTTGACAGATGTTATTAGCCAATCAGAAGTGATGGTCAAGTGTGATTTTTGGGGAAATCAAACTTGCATTGCAGTAAAGAAGACAAAATAGATCATCACGAAAGCCACGATGGCGACAGACATGACGTCGGCGCTGCGTGAGTTCGCGCGCAAGAAGCTAACGGAGGCCAAGCAGAAGGGCGCGACGCTCGCCACCGCCACGGCTGCGTCCATCTCCAGCAACGTGCCGACGTCCACTTCCTTCGTCTTCCGCTCGCAGACGGCGGCGGCGCAGACGCAGAACCCAAAGGATGACGTGTCGCTCGAGAAGAAGCTCGACGCGCTCAGTACGTCTCTGTTGATAGTGCGCTCGTCATGTATAATGACGCGTTGAAACTCACAGCGTGTTCTGGTGCATAATTAATTACAGAGCAGTCGAATGATTTCCTGCGCGACTCGCTCACTGGCAACGCGACCGACCGCCTGGACGGCGCGATCTACAAAATGGACCTCATCAACGAGTCGCTCGCATTTACGATCGAGAACATCCAGGTGTGCTTTATCACATTGCGTGTTGCTAGCTGGATAACATGCATGCATGCATGGAAGTGCTGAGTGATGTACGTATAATAACGTTCAACCCTGTGATTGTGACAGGAATGCTCGCACGTGATGAAGCTGCTGAACCGCCAGCTGAAGGACAACGCGGCGCTGAAGAACGAGGCCAACAAGACGTTCTACCGCCCCACGCCCATTATCCAAGACGGCTCAGTCGACGATGCTGGCGAGATCCGTTATCAGTATTAGAAGTCACGTGTTGGCGTGTGTGGCGATCAAAATGGAAACGCGTGTGAAGTATTTATCAATCTTAAGAGGACCATGGCTCTGTGTTCGTTCACATGGACACGTTCAAGCACGAACGAAAGTCCTTAACAAAAACCCAAGCAAACGTGCTGAAAATGAAGCGAACTGCGAAATCACAGCTTATGTTTCATGGTTAAAGCTACATTTGACATGTAGTCGTCTCATATTGCTCCGTTTCACCACCAGTCGTTCATACATGGTGGATGGCACTCCGTGGCAATGTACCTGCTGGGCTTGATGTGCTAAAGATGGAGTAGCTTTTCTGTGCAAATGTCCTTGAGCTACTTCAGGTTTCTAACAGCGTGTACCTGAACAAGTCAGCAGTAGAAGTTCAGGATGCACGTTCGACAGTCGGTATGAGCACGCTAGACGTGGCATATAATTGAAGTCAATTGACGCTTGAGCTGACGGCTTTCAGCGACCGCACCTGGCCGAACGTGAGCAAGCCCAAGCCATGTGCGTAGTCGCTGTACTCGTACTGAATCGGAGGGTGTACCCAGCCGTTGCCGATGCCCGCACCTTTCAAGATGATCGTGATGTCCGCGTCCTT
>JAASGT010000453.1:0-24943 GCA_023334315.1 Globisporangium alternatum | reverse complement strand
TGAACAGCGATTTCGGAATCAAGCGTGGTGATGCTGTCAAGATGCGTCGGAGTAAAGTGCGCACAGTGTTGTTTTCCAGCATCTGAGAGCTCTTACGGCGTGAGTCAAGCGGTTTTTGGCCGCCAGCAGCAGTATCCTGCGTTTGCGTTTGGTAATGAATGTGTCTATTTGTTTGTGATGAACCCCAATGGCTGCTTTCGCTAACGAAAGATCGATTGACCCAGCAACGGAGTTGTGCATGCCTTCTACGAGGCTTTAGGTTTCCTTCGTTTAGTTCCAACCCACTGCGAGGTTGTCTTTCTTCATGGCAAACACGCACGCGACCGCGAGGTGATCGGACGGGTACGTTGCGTTCGGCAGCCATGGATTCGGACGTGCGACGATATTGAAGAGTGGTGGGGCTTCCCACTCGCCCATGTACCGGTCCTCATCGGCTTTCGTCTCGAATGCGTCGTGCCAGTCACGCGGCTTGTGTTTCACCCACTCGACATCTGGGACTACGAGAGGCTCGCGAATGTCTTCGCCGAGCTCAATGAGCTCATCGACAGTCGGCACATACAGCAGCTGGAACGGTGCAAGCTGGCCCGTCGAGTAGAAGATGTAGTCGATGGTGCCTTGGAACGCGGCGCTCGAGAATGTCAGCTCGGGCTCACACATGTACTGGAAGTACGCCGCGTACGCACTCTCCATCTGCTCACCGTGTACGATCTCGTCGTCACGATCTGCACGCGGCTGCAGAGTGCGATAGCGCTTCGCATCGGCGCTCGCGCCACCACCACCACCAACATCGTCGGGAGAAGCGAGGGCTCGAGGACACACGTCGATGTTGAGCTCCTGGGTGTCAAAGCGTGGGGTTCGTCCAGAGCCGAACGACGGAGAGTACGGTTTCACCTGTGGAGGGAAGTCGCTCGCAATGTAGAGTTTGGAGCCATTCTTATCTTCAGCATCGTCGTCGTCATCATCCCAGTTACTACCAGCTTTGTTCTCAGCTCTCACAATTGCGGCCTCAGCTTTGACACCAAGAAGTTTAGCAGCCACGGTGGTCGCCATTGGTGCCGAGGGCTGGCTAAAGTGGCTCCAGCCGTGCGCATTCCTCGCTGCGAGGCGTAGTTGGTACGTGACCCCGGAGCTGAGCATTGTCACCACGAACTCGTTCGCCGGCGCCGGCACGAGCACTTCATGCAAGAAACCGATCCTCGCGCTCGTGCAGTTCTTCACGCCAATCTTGTACTCGAGCACGGGTGCATCGGGCTCAATGCACAAGGGTATTTCCCATACAATCGTGATGGAGGTCGCTGACGGATCTTGCAGCACGGGACGGCTGGGTGTACATGGAGCGTGAGGCGACGGCCGCCGCCGACCCGTGTGGATCACATGGTACACGTCACTGCTCGGGAGTGCGTTGAACGAACCTGCGAGAATGATCGGCAGGTGGAAGTCGGCATTGAACACTCCGATCTCACGACACAAGTGCTCGGTCTGCAACACCCGGACGAGCTCCAGCGCCGGTCCTGCCGCGAGCTGCGTGTTGGTCACGCAGAGCGCACTCGGTAGTCGAGAGCTCTCCCAGGGCTGGAGACAGAGTAACAGCGCTGCATTGTCCTGTTTCGCACGCGCCTGGAGGTTTAGGTCCCCAATGTTGGTCGCCAGGTCGTTCAGATCGAGCTGCTTGGAGAGAAATAACTGGAACGTGTCGCGACGGAACGCGGTCACGAGGCCGTCGTCGTGCCCACTGCCGCCAGGTCGGGGTGCGAAGACGCTGTCGTACCCGGCCGAGACGAGCTTTGTAGCCCACCAGTCGTCATAGTCGTCCACTTCCTAGGACATCGACATATGTGAGACTTTGGTTTATCTCCATGTAGGGATACAAGGCTGTACCTGAAGACACATGATGTCCGCGTCGTAGCTTAGCAGCTCACTATGCACAAACAGGAGCTTCTATTCAGCACTACATATGATATCATATCACACAAAGAGAACGCCACATAACAGTATACACACTCACCGCAATAGTTTCTCTCGTCTCCCTGCGATCGTGAGGATCGCCGGCTCCACGTATCCGCTGCCCGCTCGCTGCAGCCGCCGCGCGCCCATCTGCGAGAGCACGTTGTAGGACACGACCGCGACCTTCTCGAGGTCCGCGAGCTCGCCCAGCTGTGCCACGTCCTGCCGCGCAGGCACAAAGTCGCGGTTCGGCTCCATCTGCTCCGCTCTTTAATGATGGTGTGGTGATAAGAAAGATATTGCTTGTGGGCTTGTGGCTCTTGGCGAAGATGGCTACACCTGCGCACTAATAAAGAGGTAAATCGCTTCTTTTGCCTCTTTATTATCAGCTTTTACACGGATATTTCTTTATTATTCTATTAGATTTTTGACCAATAAGAAGCCGTAACTAAAATGTCCGCGTACATGACTAAAGAACATGCTCTGGTGCCCTCGAAACAATTAGAAGAATCAACTTGATTCACACAGTGGACGATATCGCTATTTGAAAGTTTGGTCTTTCACGCAAAGTGGCTCAATCGAAAGAGGAGATCCTGCTCTTTCACATGGTGCGCGCGGTTGAATAACCTCAAAAAGGCCGTAATGATACTTTTGTTTAAAATGGTCTCATATCTAAACAGCACGCGCCAATTCAAAAAAATGGCTGAGCAATGAGCAAAAACGTAGTGTGCGAAAAGACTTGGCGTGGAGTGTATCACCACCCAACCACAAGAAAGCTGCTGTTACACGGACATGCTTCTTTCCATCTGTAACTTTTTGACCAATAAGAAGCCGTAAATGGAAGCAAAAATGTCCGCGTGAATGTGCAGAATTTGTACCCTTTACGAATTCTGCACACTTATGCGGACGTTTTGGGGGCCGCGCACGAGCGAACCTGTGGTCAAAAGCCATTCTGCATTTCGCAGCCACGAGCTCACCGACGAAGAGATCTACAATATGGACGCCCAAGTGCCGATGCCCCCAAAGACCGTCGCGCCGACGCTCTTCCGCCGCAGCCGCGTGCGCGTCAAGGAGCTGCTCGCGCGCGGCGTCGAGCTTGAGGGTCAGAGCGTGACCGTCAAGGGCTGGGCCAAGACCCTGCGTGAGGCCGGCGCCGGCGCGTTCGCGTTCCTCGAGATGAACGACGGCTCGTGCTTCTCGAGCGTGCAGGTGGTGATCACCCGCGAGGAGACTGAGGGCTTCGAGGCCGCACTTGAGTCTGGAGGTGTTGGCTCGAGCTTCAGCGTGATTGGCACGGTC
The DNA here is from genome assembly GCA_023334315.1 of Globisporangium alternatum. Classification (NCBI taxonomy): domain Eukaryota; phylum Oomycota; class Peronosporomycetes; order Pythiales; family Pythiaceae; genus Globisporangium; species Globisporangium alternatum. The sequence goes on along the minus strand of JAASGT010000453.1, from coordinate 21,700 downwards.
GTGAAGAGCCCGGCGAAGGGTCAGGTGATCGAGATCAAGGCGACCAAGGTGGAGCTCTACGGCGGCATCCCGGACCCGGCGACGTACCCAATGTCCAAGAAGCGCCACACGCTCGAGCACCTGCGCCAGCACGCGCACCTGCGTCCGCGCTCGAACATCCACGGCGCGGCCATGCGCGTGCGTAACGCCATGGCGTTTGCGACCCACGAGTTTTTCAACTCGCGCGGCTTCCTGTACATCCACACGCCGATCATCACCGAGTCGGACTGTGAAGGTGCGGGTGAAATGTTCAGCGTCACGACGCTGCTCTCGAAGCACCCGGACGGCAAGCTGCCGGCGACGGCGGACAACAAGATCGACTTCAAGGCCGACTTCTTCGACCGTCCGAGCTTCTTGAGCGTCTCGGGTCAGCTGAACGTTGAGACCCACTGCTGCGCGCTTTCGGACGTGTACACGTTCGGTCCGACGTTCCGTGCCGAGAACTCGAACACGTCGCGCCATTTGGCCGAGTTCTGGATGGTGGAGCCGGAGATCGCGTTCGCCGACCTCAAGGACGACATCGACCTCGCCGAGGACTACCTCAAGTTCTGCGTGCAGTACGCGATCGACAACTGCGCGGAGGACCTCGATTTCTTCAACAAGACGGTCGAAAAGGGCCTCCTGGAGCGCCTCGAGAACACGGTTGCGTCGCCATTCGAGCGCATCACGTACACGGACGCCGTGAACCTGCTTTGCGAGCCGGAGCACCTGAAGAAGGGCAAGTTCTCGGTCAAGCCGAACTGGGGCGTGGACTTGGGCTCGGAACACGAGCGCTACTTGACCGAGGTCGTGTTCAAGAAGCCCGTGGTGATCTTCAACTACCCGAAGGAGTTCAAGAGCTTCTACATGCGCCTCAACGACGACGGCAAGACCGTCGCGGCTGCGGACGTGCTGGTGCCGAACGTCGGCGAGATCATCGGCGGCTCGCAGCGCGAAGAACGTCTCGACGTGCTCGAACAGCGCATCATCGAGTCGGGCGCGAACCCGGAGGACTACAAGTGGTACTCGGACCTGCGCAAGTACGGCACGGTGCCACACGCCGGCTTCGGCCTCGGCTTTGAGCGCCTCGTGCGCTTCGTGACGGGCGTTGAGAACATCCGCGACGTTATCCCGTTCCCTCGATGGCCAGGAAACGCCGCGTTCTAAGCGATTTGTCTTTCATGATGAAAGACTGATTGATCGTCTTAGTTCGCAATGAATGGTTGCCACCGTATTCTTTTTCTTTCGCTTTCTATGAACCACGGCTGATCGGAAGGCTTCATCTTCACTCTGGCCGTTGATAAATATACGTGTTGATCATTTAGAAAGCCATGCTTGCTACCGCTGTGTAATCGTGCACACGATGCGGTGTTGCGTTCCTATGGATGCCGGAAGAGGATGATGCACTTCTTGCCGACGTTGAAGCGCACAAAGTTCTTGCTCTCGTACGTGAACGCGGTCTTGTACTCGGAGCCGACGATGCAGTGCCATGTTGGGCCGTACTTCTCCTCCATCCACGTCTACATGCGTCACCATCGCATTGCACGAAGCTTGAGTCAATCGACGGTCACGCAGCAGCGAACCCACACTACAAGCACACAAACACACACACGAACCTTGATGTGCTTGGCGATCTCCTTCTCTTGCGTGAACTGCTCCAGCGCCACACCCGCCTGCGCAATCGCGTCGTTCTATCACCAGTCGCAGCCCAGAGTTAGCATCGACACCGCACATAGCAGCTAGAGTCACGCAAATGGAATCGTTGAGCAGTTTGATAACCTTCATGTCGCCATGCTCGTCCACTACACAGTACGACGAGCACAACAGCACCCAGTACAGTGAGCAAGCAACTACAACACGCCAATACCAGGCTCAATGATCACTATCAACAGAACCCACTGTCGGTCTCCATCTGCTTCCCATTTTCGCGCGCCATCGTCCTTCACGTCTTCTCGCTTGCACCTGGAGCTCTTCACAATTGTGTGAGCTCGCGATCCGAAAAGGAATCCATTCTGGCAATCGCGTCGCTTCGAGAACGCCGTCGCAAGTCAAAAATGAGTTGCTGTAAGCAATGTAACAATTCATTATTGAATTGACACAACCTGGTTTGCTTTTTTGGCGCCAACGCTGGTTGGTCCAATCACAGCGAGCAGAGTTGACGGAGAAGCGGCCAGGAAGACGTATCGTCACGCAGGCAGCAGCACGGCAGACGCACGCGGGCGCTAGCTGATACACGGACCGACCGAGTCACAGGCAGCACCAGCCCATAGACACACAAAGTACCCAGACGCAATGGCGCACGACTTATCGGCGCGCATCGAGTACTCGGAAAAGTACGTCGACGACACGCACGAGTACAGGTACGAAGATGATTTGCATCAATGCTGCTACGCCCCGTGTGCGAGCGAATGTTCGCGTGTGAGACCCAATGTACCCGTCACTGACGTGTTGTGCTACTGTTTGTGTGTGCTGTATGACGAATTCGCGTGCGCAGACATGTGATTCTTCCAAAGGAGATGCAGCGCAGCTTGCCGGATCGCTTGCTGAGCGAGACCGAGTGGCGCCAGCTGGGCGTGCAGCAGAGCCGCGGATGGGTGCACTATGCGATCCACAAGTACGTCGCACCTTTGGTGTATGCACACATAGTGCTGATGGTCGACTGCACTAACGCTCTGCGCTTGTTTGTCGATTTGCGTGTGTGGGCTGGCTGTTGCTGGTGTTGGTACTCTTGTTTTGCAGGCCCGAGCCGCACATTTTATTATTCCGACGTCCGCTTGGTACGGACCCGACCACTGGCCGCATCAACGCTTCGTTAGAACGAGAAGCGAAAGACAAGTACGCCAAGGATTTCAACTAAACACACACACACGCAAGCAACAACAACCAGCCGCTCTTTGTGTGTGACCTACTGTCTGTGGCCAAAGACAACCAGATTCGTTAGAAAGCGTAACGAGGCAAGCATGTTGTTGCCAAGTAACAAGCGAACAAATAAATGCCACAGATGCGAAAATCGGCTCGCCTTGTGTTGTATGAAAATGCATTTCTTCGCTGATACCCGCTCGCTCAGTATCGTATTCCCATCGCAATTGAGCACCGAAGAACGCAGCCACAAGCGCGTCGCGTTCTTCAGCACAAGCAAGCCAACAGCCAACACCAATGCAGCATGTGAGAGCTGACTGACACACGAATAGAGAGGAGTCTGGGACATTCTCTGCTAGATACGCTTTCGCTTGCGACGCCTCGAGACCCGTTGTTTTGTTGTCACAAAAGTCACGAGCGAGTGACGAAAGCTGCTAGCCGCTAGCACTTGTACCCAGTCTCCGCATCTCGACTGTCACAGGCACCCATGCGCATCCGAACTCTTGATGGCTTTCGGAATCGGCGCGTCATGGCTTCCATCCACGACCGAGTCGCACGTTACCCAAGCTACGCCAGCCATTCTCAGGTTGAAGCCATGTCGTTGCTGGCTAGCTGCGCTCCTATAGAGAGTTATCCCTTTATTAGAACAGGTGCGTACATTCAAAACATGGCTGCGTTTCAATCAAACGTTTGATTTGAGGAGGCGTCTGTTTCGGTCGGATTGGTCGAGTCAGTCCCATCTCCTCGCTGATTGGCCAAACGAGCTTTAAAGCGTGACGCGGTGACGTCATGACCTTGGACGAAAAATGAACCATTACAAGCTAGAGGGCCATAACGGTGGGCACGAAGAGCATACAAACGCCAGTCAAATCGGGGCGAAGCGATCAAAAGGTGATTGAACCTCTTTCAAAGGCAAATTAGCCGATTTTACTTGATGGGCGAAAGCCCATACAAGCGCTAGCGAAACACCTCTGAACGCCTTTTCTCGTGTTCTCTCGAGCGAGTTGAAGTTTTTAGGGGCGCTGTCGACGCGCCGCTCACCGCCGCATCCTTTCGCAAAATCGCTTGTTTCGCTATGCGAACGCAAGATCGTATTGCGTTTACACGTCTTTTTCTTGTGGTTCAACCTGCGAAGTTCCTGTTGTCTTCAGGATTTTTTGTGGCGCTAGTATTTATAGCAGCAGGCAGCCATGTTCTTGTCTAGGCAACAAGCCAGTTGGGCTCGAGGATCGAAAATGCCAAAAAGGTATGGACTTCTTTAGCTAGCCAGGCGAGCGAGGTGAGATTCGTTGGCGCAGTCGACATTGGAGCCATCTTGCAGAGCTCATTTCTCCAGCAAGGTCAATCGCTTCTACTACTGTCGTATGAGGCATGAGAGATGCAAGCCTCTGCCTCTCGAGGTGTTTGTCGAGCCAGCGCCCACACGTCGGATCTCGAGGCCATGTCCACGTCAACTCCTTTTCCGCGACGTTTGAAAATAACGTTATTTTCAACCCCTTCCCCGCCACCAGCAATGTTCACTTGATTAAACTATGCTTTCAAACAATAGGGTTCACGTCTTGCCCTTTTTCTGGCCACTCGAGCCAAAAACGTCGGCAACCAGGACGGACGCCCACAAGACAACATGGGAAGGAGCCATCCCATCATCGCTCTGCCTTCCTGTGCGCGCGTGCCGCCAGTTCGATGAGCCGATCATTCTCCGATTGGATCCACAAGCCCGACGCCGCCTCCGTCCAGCTCTCCACCACCACTCATCTCTCCGTCCAGCAGAGTTCCAGCTTCTACTCTCCAGTCACGATGATCGCCGGCAGCAACAAGAACAACACCGACCTCGGTCTTGTCAACATGCTCGCGAGCAAGGACAGCGACAAGTCGATGCTGGCCACGAGCGCTATCAAGGACGCGCTTTCGTCGGACCTGAAGACGCGCCACGTGCCCGTGTGGGTCAAGATGGCGGCCGGCATGACTGGTGGTGTCGCCGAGGCCTGCCTGCTGCAGCCGCTCGACGTGACGAAGACGCGTCTGCAGCTTGACCGCGTGGGCAAGTACAAGGGCATGATCAACTGTGGCAAGACGATCTACAAAGAAGAGGGCGGACTCGCGCTCTACAAGGGTCTCTCGCCGTTCCTGACGAACATGGTGCTCAAGTACGCGCTGCGCTTTGGGTCGTTCGCGTGGTTCCGCGAGCAGCTCGCGGGCGGCAAGGGCGAGAAGATCACGCCCAAGATCAACTTCATCGCCGGTCTCTTCGCCGGCTGCTTTGAGTCGGTGCTCATCGTGACGCCGTTCGAAGTGATCAAGACCCGCATGCAGAAGGAAGTGGGCGTCGGTCGATACAGCGGACCTGTCGACTGTGCGCGCAAGGTCGTGTCGAACGAGGGCATCACGGCGCTCTGGAAGGGCAACATCCCGACCATGGCGCGCCAGGGTAGCAACCAGGCGTTCAACTTCATGGCGATGGCGTGGCTCAACTCGAACGTGTGGAAGAAGGAGGACGGCGATGGCAAGACGCTGCCGTCGTACGTGACTTTCGTCAACGGCCTCATCGCCGGCTCGCTCGGCCCCATGTTCAACACGCCCATGGACGTGCTCAAGACGCGTCTGATGGCGCAGGAGACCATCAAGGGCCAGGAGCTCAAGTACAAGGGCTTCTTCCACGCGCTGCGTCTGATCGCCAAGGAGGAGGGTCCAGCTGCGCTCTGGAAGGGCCTGCTGCCGCGTCTGACAAGAATGGCGCCGGGCCAGGCCATCACGTGGACGGTCGTGATGCGCGTCACGTCGATCTTCGAGAACTCGGAGTACGAGGAGAACGACAACAAGCTCAAGCTGTAACCTGTCGTAACCCTATTTTTGTGCGTCTCGGCGAGCCATCTCTTCCCACACAAGCGACTCAAGCGCAACAATGTGCCAGCAGCCCCGACAAGAGCAAGACTTCTCAAGCGACTCCAGTCAAGACAATAGTTGATAGCCACACACGAATGCTGTGGTCGCGCGGAGACAAACGGAGCGGAACGTGATGGCAGCTGAAGCGCAAGTCGAGCGAGAAAAGAGAGCTCTCCCGGTCTTTTATTTTAGAGAGAAACAAAGAAACTGCTTATAAGCTTACGAAACCTGCACATACCATTCACACACAAAGGGGCTTCTTTGCTTGCTTAACTGTCACGTCTTGTGTACAATGAGTCACTTGATGAAGTTGGGATCACGTTGGTAATGGATCACTCGTGGAGCCGACTATGAGATCCTGCATAACTGGCCACACCACGAAAGTCACGGAAGCTGAACTTGTGAAACGGTTCAGCTTTGCAGTGAAGAGCTCACATCTCACATCTCACAAACGAACGAATGAATGGCCACGAGCGAGTCTCGATACTCACATGTGCTCTTCATATATTCATTCTTCAAACTCGCTTGTCTGCCTCACTTCACAGTTCATACTTCACTAGCTCTTGGTTTTCTCGTCTTCTTCACACACACATCTGCTCTATACGGCGCGCTCTTTCTCGTTCTCTGGTTGCTGCTGCTCACTTATGCCCAACGTAAGTAGCAGCCTAACCCTTCGACCTTTACATCTCAGTGTCTACATGCTCGCGAGCTCACCGGAGGTGAACACGGCGCTCCGGTTGCTGTTCGTAATGCGCTGCATGGGCGGGAAGTCCTCGCGGATGCGCGCCTCGATCTCGTCCTCCGCGAGCCCGAGCTGCCGGTAGCGCTTGATGGCCTTGAGTAGCGCCTCGAGTTGATTGCCGCCGCTCGAAAGCCGCGGCGGCAGCCCCAGGCTGCTGTTGCTCGAGAACATGGAGCTCCGGTCCATGCTCGCGTTGTAGTCGTACTCCGAGTCCGCCGTTGGTGGCGCGCTGTCGATGAGCTGGTGGTTGAACGGGTACTGCTGCTGCTGCTGATGGTACTGCTGCTGCTGAGGATAGCTGCCGTCAGTGTTGAACGGCATGTACACCTGCTGCGAGTTTTGGGACTCGTACGGGTTGTAGGGACGCGCCACCTCCATGGCAATGTCCTCGTCATCCTCCTCATCGTCGTCTTCATCACTGTACTCGTCGTCGTCATAGTACTCTTCGTCGTACTCGCTGCCGCCCATCGAGTACATCGACGGCACTTCACTGCGCGCAACGCTGCCGACGCGAGACGCACGTACACTACTACCAGCGTAGCTTCTTGTGTGGCCTCGTGATGAGCGCTGCGTCATGGACCCGCCGGCGAGACGATGCCATGGCGCGCCGTGGTTGCAGCACTCGCAGATGCCACCCAAATTCTCCTGGCCCTTCACGCGCCTCTTCTTGTAGCTCAGACAGCCGCAGATGTTGTCCGTGTCGCGCCCAAAGACGCACTGGCCACGCTTGCCTACGCGGCTGCGCTCGTTGCGCGCGAGCTCTTCCCAGAGCAGCGTGCGCGCCGGCACGGGGATCGTGGGTACGAGCCCAGCAGCGCGCTTGGCCGCGTACTCCTTGGCGATCTCCTCCAGGATCTTCTCGGCCTCGAGCTTGCGGCGCTCGCACTCGAGTTGCTGTTGCTGCTGGCTCGCTGCCACGCTTGCACTGAATGTGCTGGGTGTACTCGTGTTGTGGTAGTTGCTATTCGCGGGCGAGTCGAGCGAGTCCATGGACCGCATGGAGCGCGCCGACGAGAGTTTGCGCACGAGGTATCGTCGCATTGTTGCCTTGTTTGCTGTTGCTGTGGGCGACTGCGCAAGTTGTTGTTGCTGGTGCTGGCTATTGTTCATCAGGTTGCTTGAGTTGTTGCTACTGCGGCCGCCAGTGGTTGTTGTACCCGTCGACCGACGGGTTGGTGCTCTTGTCGTTGTACCCGCGCGCGGGTGGTGCTGTGTTTGCCTTTGGGACTCGAAGGTGCCAATTGGAAACTGCGGCTCGTGCTGCTGGAACTCGGAGGCTGTGGCTGTGGTGATGGTGAGCGACTGCTTTCGCTCGTTCTTGTTGCCTCGCTGGACGCCCAGTCGACTGCCCATTGCTTCAGAAGCTTCAGAGAGAGCGTGAAGGTGGCAAGTGATCACTTCAGTGGTCAGTAGCTACACAGTAAACACCTGCGGAATCGAGCAACTCTTGCGTCTTCTTGTCGCAAGTTGCTAGACTTGTGGCTGGATGCAACGCGCGCCTCGGGATTTGTGGCTTGCAACTGTCGACAAACAAGTCAACAAGTAAGCAAGCAACGATGTGCTCTCACTAGTTTCCACGTCTGCACCGTCGGTACTCGATGCAATATGCGCGCTCTTCTTGGGTGAGACGCCAGCGAACCTTCCGGACTCAGAACGCGATCGATTGGTGTCTTTGATCGCAAGTGACGAATCGCTGCGAATTCGACTGTTGCTGGTTGTTGCAGATCGGTCAATGGCTGCTTTTCAATCGGGAACAGCAACAAGTTGTCGTCGGCTTGCTTGCTTGTTAGCAAACAAAAAACACAACTTGTGCGCGTGCTTGTTTGCGTGTGGCTGCTCAGGTCCACGTGAGTCAGGGGAGAGTCGGATGTGTCACCGCCGGGCGAACGAGTCACGATGAGTGCGCACTTGTGGCTCACTCACTTGTTCGCGTGTGCGCTTGTGGTGCGTGCGAAAGCCTGCAAGCGTTGTCGACAGGAATGGTATGGGCAGGGCCGACGGTCGCCTCTTTCCCCTCGCGCTCGCTCGCTCGCTCGCTTGTGTGCTTGCTTTTTGCTTGTGTGCCTGTCTGTAGATGTTTTGTATGGGAGTTTGTATGAGAGTGGGACTGTCATGCAACAAGCCAGAAGAGAATGACGTCAAGACGTGGTGCGCATGTGGACCACCTACAATAGTCAGTCGGTTTAACAACTCGTTGAATAGTGACGCTACATTATTATCAATACAGAATGGTTTATTTTCTTCTGACTTGAAGAACCACATGCTTTTGACCAAAACTTCTTTATTTTCAATTTTCAGTTTTTTTGTGTGGATATTTTTGGCTACAGAACAACCTAAAAATCCACAACAAATTTTGGTTTGCTGCTCTATACAAGACGCTGGGTGGTTGAGCATTTTTCTGCTTAAGACCAATCGACATAGGCGATCAACCAGCTACAGCAAATGTATGAGCTCTTCTCGTTCTCATGGTAGCAACAGCGCTTGGGCTTTGATTTATGTGGTCGATGGAAGAACGTGCCTCTGACTAAGACGGAGAGGCGGGCGTGTTACTCACACACTACTGAGCCAGAAACGAAGAGATCGCAAATTTTGTTGACATAACACAACTCGCGCTTGTCATGTTTGTATTTGCGTAGTATAACAAGCCCGCAAATTGTGCAATGTGGCGGCGGCTTGGGCCTGTATTTGCAACAACAACGACTGCCAGCAAGCAAGCCGCAAACGGCACAAGCTTGATGACTTATTGGTTCATCCTCTGGCTCGATCTGATCCGCATCGCTCACTTGCAACCAGCTCTTTTTCGAAAAGGAGCCATTCAACCACTCAAAGCCCATCACCACACAAGATCTCGTAAAGCTCGCAAAGTCCAATGGTTTTGTGGATGTCATGCCTGTGTGCATGCTAACGCACGGGCTCTGTCTCGTTCATCATTCAGGTGCAAAGCACGTAGCACAAGCATCCGCCCCCGCTCTCCCAGCCTCTATTAGCACCCACACAAGATGACAGGAGCAAGAGGAAGCCATTCTCGCCAGTCTCTGCAGTTCAGAAGACGCCAATGCGCGCACTTCACAACCAGAAACAGCAGAGGGGGACGACGATGTCGACGCCATCAATAGTCTTGTGAGAAGTTATTCGATCTCTTGGCTTGTGCTGCTCTTGAAATTGTAGTGTACATTTTGCGCTCAGGAGATGGCTACAGTTGACACTTCAATGCCACCGCTGCTGGTATTTATACGCCAACTAGTGCAAGCCGTTGCAGAAATGCTTTGCACAAGCCCGAGTTGCAAACAAGCCCGAGTTGCAACAGGCAAGTAAGCAAACAAGCAAGCCGAGCAACATGCATGCGAGCTCGACGATCACGCCGAGCCGCATGACGGAGAAGCTCGCGGCGCGCAACGGACCGCGCCACTCGGTCTACTGGGTCAAGCAGACCAAGAGCGCGGACGACGCGCGGCTGCCGACGCACGCGAGCGTGCTGGACGCCACGGGCATGGGTGGCGGCGTCAGTGCGCGCGTCGAGTACACGCTCGTGGGTAAGTACACGGGTGACTGGCAGGACGGGCTCAAGCACGGCTACGGTGTGCTCGTGTACGCCAACGGCAACAAGTTCGAGGGCGACTGGCGCGAGGGCAAGCGCGACGGCCGCGGTGTCTACTGGGTGCACGACAAGAAAAAGAGCAGCAAGAAGAGCAAGGACAGCACCAAGTTGCGCAAGCAGTACGCCGGCGAGTGGGCGAACGACCAGCGCCACGGACTCGGCACGTTCTTCCACGAGGAGGGCGGCCGCTACGAGGGCTTCTGGGCCAACAACAAGCGCGAGGGCGACGGCCGCATGGTCTACGGTGCCGACAAGTCCGTTTACGAGGGCCAGTGGAGCGGCAACGTGCGCTCGGGCCGTGGCATCCTCACGCTAGGTACGTACAGCATGATGATGACAAAGGAGTCAGGAGTATCTGAGACCTTGATGAGCTTCAAGTTGAAGCTGACTAACTCATAATGATTGGTGGTGGGCATACAAATGTGCTGTAGCGAACGGCGACGTATACGACGGCTACTGGCTGAACGACAAGAAGGAAGGACCCGGAAGGTTCTACTACAAGGCGAGCGGCAAGATGTACGAGGGTGAGTGGGTCGACGGCGCCCCCAAGTGCGGCACGTACCACGACGCCGACGAGGCGCACGCGCTGGCTCAGACCGAGGGCTCTGGTGGTGGCGGTCGTCTCAATCGTTTCCAGTTACCAGAGGTGAGTCGTTTTGTAGCGCTTCAGGTCACTCACTGTGTTGCTGTTGCTGGATTGGTCGACTCACGCTTTGTTGCTTGGTGTGTATGGCTGCCATGTGAAGCTGGAGCTGGCGCACCCGGAGCAGATCGTGAGCGAGAGCATAGCGCACATCCGCCAGGAGCGCGTGCTTGAGAAGGCCTTCCACGCCAAGCAGCAGCAGCATAATGATGATGGCGATGGCTATGGCGAGCGCGACGACCAGAGCGCGTACGAAGGTGATGAAGGCGGGTCGCCGCACGAGGAGTCGAGCGTCGTGTTCGACGAGCGCACCATGCGCCTCATCCAGAGTCAGTTCACGGCGCTCGAGCAGCAGCAGCAGGCGGACGACGACGACAATCACCACAAGCACAAGAGCGGTTGTGTGAGCTGCGCGCTGCTGCCAGCGCTTATTGGCACGGTGGGGCTGTGCATCGACGAGCAGCAGCTACTCGAGTTCCTGGACGAGATCGGTGCGTCCCGTGACACGCTCGTGAGCTTCGCCGAGTGCGTCGACATCCTCTCGCTGCTTGCCGAGAGCGAGATGGGCGGTAATAGTGGAGGCGGGCGACGCACTTATGATGACGACGACAACTATGACGGTGCACTGGAGGAGCAAGACGACGAAGACGACGACTAGGCAACCACATACACACATCTCCACACATACATCGATAAGGGCACACGAGATCACATGGTGACAGGAAAGAACAGCAAGCAAACCTGTCAACACCCGTTGTTCTCTCTATTACCATCACCTGCTGCTGCTGTCTTCTCTTGTTTCGACACTGCATGAGCGTGCGCTATCTGCTTCTCTCTTCATGGATCCTGCATGACCCGTGTTGCCCCTGTGCTTATTCATGTCTTGAGCTCTTGGCTTAGGTGAAACGCAGACCGAGCGCGGCGACGACGGCGCGGAACTTCTGCAGGTCCTCGCGGCGCAGGTACTTGAGGAGCTTTCGTCGCTTCTCAACCATGGCGATGAGGCCCCGTCGCGAGTGGTGGTCCTTCTTGTGCTGCTGCGCGTGGAAGGTCGAGTGCAGGATCTTCTGCGTGAGCACGGCGATCTGCACCTCGCTCGAGCCCGTGTCGCCCGGGAAGCGCTGGAACGTCTCGATGGCCTTGGCGATCTGCGCCTTGTTCAGCTCATGCTGCGACGCGTTCTGCAGGCTCAGCACGGCTTTGAGCTGCGTGAGCGCCGCGCTCTCCTCCTCCTCGCCGTCGGTCGCGAGCGCCGGGTCGTCGAGCTTGATGCCGAAGCGGTAGTACGTGTCCTTGGTCACCTTAGGTGGCGCCACGTACGAGATCGCGCGCAGCTGAGGGGCTGCAACAGTAGCAGCACAGACGACGGTATTGTTGGTGCGCGCCACGGCGGCCGCGGACACGCGTGCAAGACGGGACACAGCGAACATCTCGGTGCTCTCGTAGCTTCTCGCTTGCTTGCTTCTTGCGGTCGAATATTGGGGCGACGGCTCCGATGGCCCAGATTGATTGGCAGTCGAAGTGACAGTATTGTACCGGTATATCGGTTGTTGCTTAGTATACCAGTAAGTCACAGTATGTAATAATACCGATTGCTTTAACCGGTTTCTTTGATACGGTATTCGCATAATTTTGAGCAACACAAGGAAAATCGAGTGTGAGTGCCATCTCAGCTCTTTCATTGCGAGCCAATGGTGTCAATCACAGGCGCATTATTGAGTCGGAGGTTGCTACAGGGGCATCGCCAACGCCACTTCAGCAACCTGTCAACCCCATTCCGTTCAACTTCAGTAGCCCGTCAGCATAGAGAGCGAGAAGCCAGACTGCGAGTGCGGCACCACGTTGCACCTTTAGCGCTGGAGAGAACGAGATGGTCATACCACTCTGTCGACGAGGTTCGTGCTCTTCGTTCAACCACCTCTCGGCGGTTTCCCAGTCAGTGTGTTCATTAATACTGGACCCAAAAATCTAGCCAAACCACAAAGGGTCACATGCATCCGGTGCGGCGACGGCTTTTCCATTTCCTCGTCCGCAAGTCAGTCCCGATACAAAAGACCTCCAAGCACGAGAGAAAGAGAGCTATGAGTTGCTGGCCTTTGGGTGGGTGCAGTCGTTCTATTGCAACAATGCGTTAGCCCTCTGCTCATTATATTGCCGCCTGCTGACTATGCGATGGCCTCGAGGTTCAAAGTTCCGAGGTCGCAAGTGACAACCAGGAATCCGCATGTTTGCTCCACGGTGTTCTTGAACCAGCCACGAAATGAAACAAGCGTATGCACAGATCCGTCACGTGTTCTGTATGAAGCTCTTGTGTCGCTTGTCGCTCGCTACTAGCACTGTTAGTGTCCCCAGCTGGTCCTGTGGAAGAGCCACTCGCCGGTCGCCATCTCGCAAGGACAGCCCCGTTGATTATCCACTCTTTCTCTCCTGCCTGTGGTCAGGCCGAATGCTGCGAGCCAGATCTGGCGTCCGAGTTGCTGCTCATTATCGAAAGGCATTTCCGATTTCCCCACCTTTCTCCACTCTACGTCACAGTCGCCGTTCCCATCCAACTGACCCACGTCCAGTCTCTCCTTCTTCTCCGTCACCATGAAGCTCGCGTCCAGTCTCTTCGTCGTCATCCTTGTCAGTCTCCTCATCGCGTCGCCAGCCTCGGCCTTGAAGTCCGCAGTCAAGTGCGAAAGCGGACTCATTCCAGTTGATCATGTGCCTAAGACGACGCAGCTTACGGCCTCGCCGACCATGGTGCCAGCGGTGGTGCCTCCAGCTCCGACCCCAGCACTCACTCAGGCTCCAGTCGTGTTGACCCCAGCTCCAGCTCCGACTGACGCCGAGGATGCATACGGAGCACCAACTGATGTTGACGCCAGCGACGCCTCAGCTCCAGAAGACGACGACGACTCGACTCCTGAGAACGAGACCGCCACGCCGGCGCTGACCCCAGCGCCAGTTGCTCAACCCGCGTCCGCATACGGTGGTGAAGTTGGCGCGGAGTACGACTTTAGCGACCTCAACGAGTCGGAGTCCGCGCAGCAGCTTCATGCCCCAGCACCGGCGACGCAGATGCAGACCCAGACCCAGACGAGCACCGCCTCTCAGGACGGCGTCGACCCGACCACGTGCCTGGACGCGCACAACCGCGTGCGCGCTGAGGTCGGCGTGGCCCCACTGACCTGGGACGCGGGGCTCGCGTCCAAGGGCGCCGCCTGGGCGCAGCACATGGCGGACCTCAACTTCTTCGACCACAACACGCCGGGCCAGTCGGACAGCCAGATGAACAACCTGTATAGCGGCACGAACTGCCTCGCGGCTGTCGAAGCCTTCGCGAGCGAGAAGCCGCTGTTCCCGGCCGATCACGTCGTGCGCCAGGACGACTACAAGAGCTACGGTCACTACTCGATGATGGTCTGGCGCGCCACCACGCGCGTGGGCTGCGGCCGCGGCGCGGACAAGAACCTCGTCTGCTACTACGAGACGCCGGGCAACACCATCGGCCAGGCCGCGTACTAAGAGAGATGGCGTAACTCTGTGTCACTCGCGTCTTGATACCTAGCGGAAGCCAAAATACGCTATCATATCCATGTCGTCTTGTCCCGACAGAAGTTCACATGCAATCGGTACAGAACAGAGTCCGGTATCTTGTGACCGAAGTGTACGTGTACACAGCGAGCATAGGATGGGGATGGACCCATTTGCTTGACTGACACATCGCATCGACGAGACCCGTCTCAGCAGAATCAGGTGTGACGCTAAGGACTTTTCTTTCGGACAGCATTGAGTAAATGAATGCCACATGACTGAAGTGAAAGAGCCCTTGGGCCTTTGTGTAAGTGGGCAGGTAAGATGGGCCTGTCTCCAGTCCAGTCGCCGTTTATCTGATACTGTAGACGAACGGAAGTCTCACTTGGCGAAGAGCTCAGTTGGGAGGAGCTGGTCTCCGGGATCCCGTTGATGCTAGTTTACAGCTGTATTGCCTTCGTTGTCTGTCTGTTTATAGTAGTGTCGCTTGGCTGCAGCTCGTCTCTCATACGATGCTCGAGACTGCTGCTGGTCTCTTGTCTATCTCTTGCTGGTTCAGTCGCTGTTGTATCTGGCCATGAAGTCGCCCAGACCTGGGAGAATCTCGCCCGTCTGTGCGTCCACGTCCGCATCCACTGCTGCCGTAATGATCTTCACGTCTACAGATAGATATACAGTCCATGACGTTAGAAGACACACAGATCCAAGAGTCTAGCGTGATGGCTGCAGACGAACCTGGGTACTTTGTGCAGAGCGCGGTGACGACCTCCGAGGCCGAGAGGATCGTGACAACGCAGATGCGTGCCTCGGGGATGCGCAGGCCGCGCAGCACCTCAACGGCCTTGCACGCGCTCCCACTGTCGCTGCTCGTGCCATTAAAGAGCAGCACTTTGCACTCGGTCACGTTCGGCGGCAGGTCGGTGCGCTCGACGCGCCACTCGTGCGACGGGCACTCGTCCCCTGACGCTGAGCCTGAGCCTCGACGCCGCGGGTCGACGTTGTGTTGATTCATGTGGATGTAGCCTCGCGCAGCGTCCGGCTCCATCTGGTTGAAGAACTTGATGAACGGGTACCCGGCGTCGCCGATCACGACACCACATAGCGGATCCACTTGCTGGCGGCCCAGGTACGTGTGGCCCGACGGCGTGGTGATCTCCACGGACTTGGAGCCCAGGCTCGCGATCGCTTCTTCGAGCAGGATCCTAGTCAAGCCCAACCGAATCCCCACTGGTCAGTACAAGATACACCTCGACAAGGTGACTGACCACTGGTATTTCACACTTACATAATAAGCCTGCACGCCGCACGCCGGAACTCGGCGGGGCTCGTGTTCACGTTGCGCAGCGTCGTAAGCAGGAGGAGCACGGCCTGCGACCGCGCCTCGAGCACCGTCACGAATTCCTCCACTGGTGAGCTTGCGGCCATTCGATTCGCCTTGTCTCTATGAGAAGGACAACAGCAGTGTTAGCAAGGAATCATACTTCGACTTGAGGCCCAGGGTATTATCATGACGTACAGGTCTTTGGCGGACTGCACGAGCAGGTCGTAGCGCGTGATGATCTCCTCGCGGTTTTTCTTGATGTGGCAGATCGCGGCGCGCGTGACGCCGAACTCGCGCGCGAGCGCCGCCTGCTTTTCGCCGTTCTCGATGCGCTGGATGATGTTGCGCCGGTCCGTGTCGCGCAGGTACCGCGTGCGCTTTTTGCCTGCCGCTGCTGTTGGCTGCTGCTGGTCGTCTTGCTGCTCACTCGGTGAGTCTGAGGCCTGCGAGAGCGTTGTGCTGCGCACGGAGGAGACCTTGGAGTCGCCTGGTGGAGGGGTTGACAGTCGGTTCGAGTTGAGTAGTGAGAGAGACGCCACGGGCGGTGTGAGGGATGATGAGGATCCTGAAGTTGATCCACGTGACGGCAGGCGCAGAGCCGAGAATGACGCCTGCTGGCGGCCCAAGTGCGAAGGTAGCGAGCTGATTGGCGGAGACGAGGTGGACGATAGAGACGCCGGTCGTCGGTGGTGAGACTGGTGCTGCAGCGCGTAGCTCTTTTTCGATTTCTTGTTCTTTGTCGCCTTGTGGCCATCACGAAGATGTGCCTCATCCTCGTCGTCACGATCGCGATCGTCCATGAGGTCATCATCGCCGTCGAAGGATGACTCGGCGGACTTGGCGGTCGTCATGACTGCTGCGCGCGCGTGGTGCCATTTCGCGGGCGGCAGCAGGATGGGCGACTGCAGCTGTTGTTGTTGTTGTTGCTGCTGCTGGTAGTGTCCATGCTGACTGGTCTCTTTTGCTGATGCGAATCGACTGTGGAGCCGCTGTGGATTCAGGAGATGCGTAGGGGCATTGCTAGTAGAAGGCGCCGTCGCCGTGGATCTTGATGAAGATAAACTGGAGGAAAGCAGCATGCCACCGCGCTGCTGGTGTTGGCGCTGCGATCGGATCGCCGCAGGGTCGTTACTACTGGCGCCCCAAACGCCGCGCAGCATCGGCACCGCGACGGCGTCTCGCTCGGGATGAAGCTGCTGCGGGTGGTGCTGCTGGATCCGACGCTGCCCGCCGCCGCTGCGCTCGTGGCTTTGCTGCTCGTAGCTCTGCTCGATTTCCTCGCGCGTCATCGTCGTCGTCGCTGTGTTGGTTTTGGATAATCGCTGGCTGCCACGTCGCTCGCTGCGTGCTAACTCCTGTGAGCAACCGCGAGTGAAGTGAGGCAGCGAACGGTTCGACTGGAATGCTGCGACTGTGGGCCCTCGAAATCAAGAAAGAGAGCTCAAGAGAGAGATCAAGCGAACGCGTGTGGGGTATTAATACACGGCGGGTGTTTCGCTTCCTGTCTGCCTGCCAGCGTTGGTGGATGACGCGTGCTGGTTGCCTCGTGCTAAGCAGGACTCGGCGTTCGGATCACGTTCTTCCTTCTTCTGCTTTCCGAAACCGCTCGCTCGCTCGTGCCTGCTTCGCCCTAGCGCCTTGGTGCGTGCCCCGAGACCGATTGACTGCCTGGGACTTGTTAGGGCTGAAGGCTTAACGGATGTTGTTTTGCTGCCTGGCTGTTGCTCTTTTTGTCACGACTGCTGTTGTTCCTTTTGTCACGGCTGCTGTTGGGACACTGCCACGGGTTCTTCCTGGACTGATGAAGTGAGTGACTGATTGACGGGCCGCAACCACTCACTTTCTTTCGCGAGGGGGAGGAAGGAAGGAAGGAGGAGCAAAAGACGAAGAAAGCCGAGCACCTGCGTCGTGAAACCAATGGAGGCGATCAGAAGTGTGCAAATGCGCGCTGCTGTACCGTATATACTACAGAGTGTCGAAAGGGTTTTTGCTGGCTGGTTGCTGGTCCGCCCACAACAAGTGTCTCTGTGCGTGGATGATCCTGGTGGATGATGATGAACTTGATGGGGTGAGCCGAAGGAGCGAACGAAGGACTAGGAAGGACTAGGAAGGACCATGTGAAGAAAGCGAGGGAACCTTGGACTTTTTGTGAGTAATTCGTAGTGAACGTGTGCACGTCAAGCGCTGCTAATAAACGCTGCTCGATTGTCTGTGGCCGATGGATATGAACCGTCACTCGGACGAGTCATGTGGCCGCCGAGGCAATCAGGCGCTCCCATGGAAGAAAGCAAACCACAAACAACAACCGCTTGGAGAGTGATGGCGGATACCGGCAGGCCGTTGCAAACGCTCATTACAAACGCACGGACATAACAATTTAGCGTTAAGCTGGAATTGGTTACGCCTATTATTTGTATGCGTACTTATAAATGATGCGGAGTTTGCATAATTTGCTCACATTTGCGGCTTTTTTCTCAGGTGATCATCCGTTGACTGAACTTGACTGAACGGCCCTTCTCCAGTCGCAAAAAGTCATTTCGAAAAATGAACAATCAGTTTCCTGGCGTTAGAACAAAACTCAAATTTCACGCTTTTAACAGTGTCTTCAATCTCAAGCGCCAGGCGATGTAGAATTCTTCACGCGCATCTGCGCCTTCAGCCCCACTTCAAGGTAGCATACGAGCGAGCGAGCGAGCAATGATTGCAGCACGGGCAGCGCTGGCGAATGAGTCATCAAAGCCCAGGCGTTTCTTCAATATCTGCGTGTGCATGTGTGTCCGTATCAGTTTATACGCGAGGCTGTCTTCACATGTGTCACGAACGGGGCCAAACAAGAAATGGCCAATGCAGTACATACAGTAGTAGCACGGGGTTCTCCGTGACTCACTCGAATTTGGCCGCGTGCGTAGCAAATCGTGTGTCATTACGTGTTCAGCGCACACTAAACAATCGAATTGCTTGCCTGCTTGCGATTCAGTTATCCTCGAATGGCCACCGGCCGCCGCTCGTGTCCGTGTTTCGTCTCTGGGATACTTGGGCTTGTGTGACCATGCAGACTTGTCATTGAGGCAAAATGGGATGGTATATGTGAGGGCGAATGTGCAGAGACCAGTCGCACGTCAAACAATGTGGGCTACTGACCAGCCAACCGCAAGTTTAGCACTTTGGGATTAGCGAAATCTCAGTAATCTGCATGAGCACACGTGATCTGCGACGTGCGCACACTTGGAATGCGTAAGGTGCAAGTCGATTTCGATGGCGTCCGACGATTTGCGCTTTGTGTCGTTTTCCTTCTTTCGCTGAACTTAGAGCAACTGTGGTGAGTGTGTGTGCGTTTGTGCGACAATCAATTGTGACGTCACAAAGAGCGTTAGGCGCTCTGTTTGCAACATGTTGGATGCACCTCACCTCTTCCAATCAACTAGCATTGCGTTGCATCCCGATTGCGATGATGGCCATGGCTGCAAGACGTTACGAGGCATGGTCACTTCGCCATTAGCTCACTCGATGAGGAGCCAAGGGCAAGCTCGCCTGTCCTTTCAGTTCGAGGAAAGCCTCGATGAAGCCCGCTGGCGGATTCCTGGCTAGCCTCCGCACGTCGTGTCCTGTTGCTACAGTTGCACGCAAAGCCGATGAGCAGCGCCAGCAGTGCTGGTCAGCGAACGTTGAAGAAACAAAACAGATGCGCACCATCTCCATTGTCGTCTGTGCCGCATCGTGAGCAGCTCACGCCGGCCACGTAGCGGAGCAGTCCAGCAAGTAAGCGTCAAGGAAAATAAAGCACTTGGCAGGAGCTCACTCTTCGGCCTAAGCTCTGGCTCCGATGCCCATGAGAGAGACACCGAGCAGCGCTGTCGCGGTACATCTCGTCACAAGCGCCGAACGCCGAACACTGTCCCCAGGTGCACTTTCCATCAACGAAAGCGTTCCATGTCGACCAGCGAGATGCATTTGCTCACAGATGTTGTGCTGCTGCTGCACATTGACTGTCAGGTGTTCATGTGTTCCTACTGTAGTGCTCAGAATGCATTGCCCAGTCAAACAGGCCAGTCTGAGCGATTGCGAGCCCAGCTTCTAGTCAAAGCCGCTTAAACAAGGCGTGTACGCAGCTCCACCAAGCCAGTCGCAACGCAATATGCTGAAGATGCGCCTCAATTCGAACATCAGCCGTGTGTGAGGTGTGTCCATGAACAGGAAGGAGGCGCATGGGGAGCATGATCTTGACCATTCTGACGCGCTTCTCTTTCATATCTCTTCGTCATAGATGACCTGCGCTGGTCTATATTCGGGTGGCTGCGCAAATGCTAATTATGGCTCAACAGCCCCCAGGTTTCTTTCGATGGCAGACGCGCTTGACGTGCTGCAACTCTTCTTGTGCTGCTGCGACTCGGAAGACTATGAGTGCGGCGTCGCGGCCGTCGTCCCCAAAGGCGCACGCGCATGCGGTGCCGCTCGACTACTCGTTCATGGGGCTCACGACGCTCTCAGGTTCGTACGTTTCTCGCTCTTAATGGCTCGGCTTCCATGCCAGGTCTTATCACGAGCTCACAGTGTTGTCCGTTGATAGACATGGCGCTGCATGACCCCGTCGGCGGCAAAAAGAAGACTCACGACGATGTTACAGGCGCCAAGCGATCACCTTCCACTCCAGCTGGCAACAACAACAGCAGCGACTCAGGCTCAGACGCATCGCAGAAAGCCCGACCGGCCGTCGTGTCCATCGCGCTGCGCGTGAACAACAACAAGATCAGTAGTCTGGACGACATGCACGACGCGCTGCACACCGTGTTCGACGACCCATCGCGGCTCCAGTGGCTCGACCTCTCGGGCAACGCACTCTCAGCCATCGGTCATAGCACCTTTGCGCCGTACAAAGACATCTTCACGCTCCATTTGCACGGCAACAAGCTACACAAGTACGCGGACGTGGACAACCTGGCGGCGTGCCTGCCCAGGCTCCACGCGCTCACACTGCACGGGAACCCCGTGGAGGAGAAGAAGCACTACCGCAATTACGTGATCGCGAGCTTCCCGACGCTCGCGCAGCTCGATTTTAGCTCGATCACCAAGGGCGACCGCGAGAAGGCCGAGACCTGGGCGCGCATCTACAAGAACGCGCTCAAGAGCCCCAAGAAGCATCGGGGTGGCAAGGACAGCGCTGGGAACGGGGGCGATCAGGATACCTAGTAGAGTGCGTCACGGTAGGGCGCGGGTCTGGAAATATATACATATTGAGATCTACACAAGCGAGTTGTGGGTATGAGGGGCTCCGTTTGTATTAGCAGAGGCCACTTGGTCTCCGCCTCAGTGCCCAGGTCTCATACCAGTTGAACCACCGGTAGTGTAACGGGGCGTACACAGAGACAGGTCCGTCTGTGGTTGATGCACCACGTGACGGCATCCCGTCATGCATATTGTTCATGTGCATAGTAACCATGGAGTGTAGCTAGTTTAGCTGAGAGCCACTCAATGATGGCTCTCTTGGTGTTTGTATGTAGCTCTACACGAGGCTCTTGCCCGTCCGCTAACGCGGCTAATGCAGACAGTGTCTGTTTTGCCTTACAAGATACAAACGCCGCCGCTACTGCCGACGCCACCCGACATCTACAACCCTTCGTAAAACTCTCAACACCGAGTGTCACGCTTCCTCGTGACTGTGCTGTGTGACCTGTCACAGGTAGGCTGAGTGCATCTCGAAGTGTCCGAATAAAATAGGTGCTGCTCGTACAAGGGTATTTGCAGTTGCTTTACAATAGGTTCAATTGTGAAAGAACTGCAGTTTGGCATCAAATAGTGCGCCTACTTTATGCAAAACTGCAGTACACCTTTTCCCGCTCATGTGTTGCCAAAGTGCAAATGAAATGAAGCGTGCTGCAGCGAATTGTTCTGCGCATAAACAGGCGACAGTTTTTGAAAAATTATACAGGGAGAGAGCATAAGCGTTCACAATTTCACAAACTGACCCCACACTGGTCGGGGACAATGAACGATGTCCAAGACACCAAAATCCAGAAGAACTGCTCTGCTTACATGCAACGTGCGATTACTGACCTACTTCCATGTCTTCCAACAAAAACACATCTCTGTAAAAGTGTAGCGTGTGCGCTTCGTATGTTG
>JAASGT010000452.1:0-24955 GCA_023334315.1 Globisporangium alternatum | reverse complement strand
GACCGAGACGTGAACGCCGCGCGCAACATCTCCATCAAGAACGAACACAAGCTCACCTTGGCTCTTCGAGCTCGGGTGCCCGGGGAAGCCTACTCCGAGGTCGTCAGGTGCGCTAGGTTTACTTAGTGTATCGACCCGAAACAAAAACAGAAGGTCGCTTGTCGTGCTGGTACTGTAGTAGCTCATGGTAAGTTGACAATCTGAGGCGTTCCAGTCTGCTTTCGCTCGCAGCCGCTGCAAAGTGCACATTCTCAACCTCATGGCCTCTTGACACGACAGCTGGACATTGATACTGCGAAGCCACACAGTTAACCGGAGTTGAGCTCCTGCGTCGTCACCATGAGCACGTGCGCATGGGCAGCACGGCTCGTAAAGCACCAGAGCAGCAGCAGCAGCGGCTGGTGTGTGCATGCCATCCCAGGCGGCTTCACGTCATGTTCAAGTTTCAGGCCAGCTGAGCCATCCCACCTTCATGATAATTTCCACCAATCACAGACCCGCTTTCAGCTCTGACGCAAAAGCAGCAGTTCAACAAGTATTTTCATATTGAATACGTCATTAGTGCACATTAAAATTTTCATACACAGGCTACACTCATACAAGTTACAGCTGTAAATATTATAGACAGGTATTTGAACTAAGAAGAAAATACTTTGGTATTACCTCGAGCTGTCCATCCCCTCTCGCTCGCTCCATCATCATCAGCACATGTGACTCACAACAACAGAGCAGACAGACGCAGACAGACGACCTCGCTTCGGCGAGCTCTACCTGCAGCCAGCGGCGTCACTCTCACTCACACTCGTCCTCTCGATCGCTCACTCAATCACGATGACGATGTCGGCGCCGCTTCCGGAGCTGAACGCCGCGCCGCCGCTCACGGCCGAGGAGAAGAAGGAGCGCCAGCGGCTCCACGTGCGCCGCAGCTACTACCGCAAGCTGGTGCGTTGTGCTTTCGCGTTGACAAGTCGCCTGGGCGTGTGTGACTAGACTGGACGGCCGTGTCCCCCCTTCTCCCCACACATGTTGTTGCCTCATCACTCTCTCGCTAAGGTGTCCGAGAGGGGGGGAAACCTTAGTGGCGAATCTGGTCGGTGCCACTCACCAGAGCGACAAGCTGAGCTGGAATGGCAAACTCGCGTTAAACCACCACGCAAGGAGTGACGGTTCGACAACCTCAACTCACGGTCCGCTTGCTGATTGCTGAATTTGTCTTGCTGTCTGTGGGTTAATAGAACCGCATGAATGAGATGCGCGAGCAGGTGCGCCAGCTCAAGGAGCAGCACGCGCTCGCGCTCAAGCAGCGCGCCGCGTCGAGCCTCGCGCCCGAGTCGCCCGCGCAGCAGAAGGTCGTGGAGCTCTACGCGCAGCTTGCGCGCGTCAAGGAGCAGCTGCTCGAGGAGAACGCTGGGCTGCAGCAAATGCTCGCCGACCAGAACATCCTCGGATTCAAGCTGAACCAACTGCAGCTCGAGTTCCAGGATGAGCAGGTACGAGATTATAGACGCTATGGCAAGCTATTGCATATGCGTCCTCACTAGCCAGCTCGTCTTTGTGTCATGTCCATCAGCGAAAGAGCTTTGAGGTCGCAGAAGAGTTCAGACAAGAGCCGTACTACCTCCTCATCCCGATGACGCTGGAAGAGTGCCACCAGCTCGCGTGGAGCTCGTACATGGAAGTGCTCCAGTTCAACCGGAGCGACTGGTTCCTCACCACGGGCGCGACGGCGTTCGGCTGGCGCGACCGGCGCCGCATTGCGAACGAGCGGCTCATGTTCTCGCTCAAGAAGGTGTTCACGCACATACCGCCGTACCGTTTGGCCCAGAGAAGCTGGGAAGTGCTCTCGTGCGGCAAAAAGCACGCGACGCTCTACTCGTCGTCGTTGCGCGTGAACATCTACATCCCGCAGGTCGTGGACGAGAACAACTTTGTGGCATACCGCGTGTTCAGTACGCCCGACGGCAACGTGGTAGCCAAGTCACTGTACCTGGTGAGCCGCTTCCAGATTGAGACCGGAGTCGTGATCATCTACAGGGCGATCGCCAAGGAGCGCCTGGGCACGGTCTGCGAGGGCAGCTTCAAGGACCCGAGGCTCAGCAGCGAGACTCAGGAGCAGTGGCTCGAGGACGTCTTCACATGGTACGTACGCGCCTGGGTCTAGGCTCGCGTCTGATACTTTGGTATCAAGGCTAACCTGGGATGTCTTATTATTTCTTTCTTTTGCTTTAGGACAATTCACGAGGAATCTGGGGACGACTGCATCGTCGACTTTGGTGGTGACATCCCTGGGAAGATGGACTTTGGACAGGAGGTCTGGATGCTCGAGGTGCTGCTCATCGCGCTGCGCTGGGAGGCGAAGATCAGCGGCCCGCTCTTCACGATCACGTCCAGTTAGCAGTTCAAAGGTCATCTATCAGTCAAAACAAAACAAAATCGACAAGTACGATGTCTGTCTGGATAGCAAGCAACAAATGAGAAAGGGTAATTTATATTCCAGCGAGAATCTGTCACCCGGATCTTCATGTATGTGGTGGCTTGTGCTGGCAGGTGAATTACAAGAGCGCTGGACGAAGCGTTGCTGAGTGCGTGTAAGCTGTAGTTCGTCACCACCACCACCTAACGTTGCAGCCTTTTACCACCAAAGGCTGGTTCGGATGGCATCCAGCGAAAGCCAAAGTCCCAAACGTATGTTTGTAACAATCTACCCCTTATAATACATATTTCTATTTTTCAAAATAGTACCAAACGTAAGAATTAAAATCAGCATGAAATAAAACATATTAAATAAAATACAAAGGTTCTATTCAAAATAGCATTTAGAGTTCTTACACCTGTTACGTGTCAAAATAAAAAGCCGAGTGTCGTCGTCACTGCCTGCGTGCTTGACTTGCACATCGTAAACTCCAGTCGCCGTCCTCTTGACTCGCGCTCAGTGTTGAGACGCCACTGAGAGCGAGAGAGCTCGTCACCCTCTCTGTCACAATGCCTTCGAACGATGACGCCCACGGTGGGCTGTCGTCGCCACCGACGCTCACGCCCGAAGAGAAGAAAGCGCGACAGCGCATGCACGTGCGCCGCAGCTACTACCGCAAGCTGGTACTACCTCCATCAGCGCCCTCTGTACGACATGGCGAGTCGTGTATACTCTACTGTTTCTGAATCGCCTACTTTGTATGTGCAGGACAAGCTGAGCGCGATGCGCGACGAGGTGCGGCAGCTCAAGGAGCAGTATCTGCTCGCGATCGACAGCAAGGAGGCGCACTTGCACAGTGACAGTGGCAGGCGCGTCATCACACCGGCGCACCAGCGGGCCGTGACGCTCTACATGCAGGTGGCGCGCGCCAAGGAAGCGCTGCTCGCAGAGAACGCAGCGCTGCAGCAAATGCTCGAGGACCACGAGGCGCTCGCATACCGCGTCAGCCAGCTCGCGCTCGAGATCAACGACGAGGTTCGTACCACAATACCAACAGCGCATTGACGACATTTTGCGCGTGATGCTGATACCAAGTGTGTTGGTGTTGACACTTGATACTGTTGATACCATTCGTGCACGCAATAGCTGTCGTTCACAGTGGTGCCACCCGACTCGTTCCGGCGGCAGATTCGAGCTACTGACGACGATAAGCGCTTCAGCGTCTTTGAGCCCGTGACATCGAACGAATGCCAGCGAATCAACAGCGAGACGTATGAGGAGATACAGATTTTCCTACAGAGCAACTCGTACCTGACGACGGGCGCAACCGTGTTCGGTTGGCGCGACCGGCGCAAAGTCGAGGGCGGCGGCGAGCGGCTCAAGTTCTCACTCACCAAGGTGTTCCCGGGCGCGACGGCGCTGGACCTGTCGCAGCGCAGCTGGGCGATCGTTGCGAGCCCCAAGCAGCACCGGAGCCTGCACTCGGCGAGCCTCAACGCGCAGCTTTTCCGCGCGCAGCACGTGGACGCACACAACGTCGTGATCTACCGCGTGTTTTACAGCGAGTGCGGCAAGTTCGCGGCCAAGTCACTGTTTCTCGTCTCACGCTTCGAGATCGAGAACGGCGGCTTCGTCGTGCTGCTGCGTTCGATCGACAAGGACCGGCTGCGCAAGAAACTGAACAACGATGACGGGCTCGTTGAGGACCACGCAGACATGCTCGTCGAGCACGAGCAGTGGATTGACGTCTTTTCATGGTACGTTAACAGAGTAAGGCACTGGGCATTCTGGGTTGATACTAATTTGATACTTTGCTCGTGGCACCAGGCTGATCTTTGAACAGGTCGGAGACGCGTGCCGACTCGATTTTGGCGGCGATGTGCGCAGCACGAGCGTCGCGAGCTCCACGCTCTGGATGCTTGAAGTGCTGCTCATTGCGCTGCGCTGGGAGGCGAAGGTGAACGGCCCGATCTTTTCCATCGCGAGCTCCTAGAAGGACGAAAGCAGTTTTTGAAATCCTGTAATGTATAGTATCTTTGTATTTATCATCATCGTTCTTCATGGTCGACTGAATTTGGTACCAAAAGTATCAGCAGCTTGATACTTTTCAATTGGTGGCAGCCCGGAGCTCGCGCAGGATCGAGTCGACATCCTGGCTCTCGAGACACATCGCCTCTATCTCAGCGGCCGTGATCGCTGGCTCGTCACTGAGGATTGCGTGCAGCTCGGCCACCTGCTGGGTGTTGAGCTGCGTGTCCAGGTAGTGCTCGATCATCTCCTGTGTGCACTCGCTGGTCATGGCGCTCAGGTCCAGATTGGCGTGCACGCGTCCAGGTCGCAGCAGCCCAGGCGCCACGCGACTGCGATCGTTCGCAGTCATGATGATCATGCGTCCGGGCGTGTCGACCATTCCATCAAGCGCAGTCAAGAAGCCCTGGACAGTGAGCGCGTCGGCATCTTCCTCAATGGATGCCTTTGAGTGCCCAACATACTTGCCACGAGACTTCCCATCCGCTGACGCGAAGCTGATCTCGTCGACACCTTCAAGCACGAGCACGACGTCCTTGAAGTCCAGCTCGACGGTGAGTCTGAGACTTGGGACAGCGTAGTTCAAGTCCTGGAGCAAGTCCGTCATCTCCTTGTTTGTCTTGATCTCGCTCGCGTGGATGTTGATGATGTGGCGGTTCGTGTGGTGCGCCACGGCCTTGGTGATGCTCGTCTTGCCCGAGCCAGAGGGTCCGTGCAGGAAGATCCCGAGTCGATGGGCAAACTTCTTGGGAGCGAACTTGCCCTTGCGGGTCTGGAAATTGTCGAGTGTCTGGATCAGCTGCGCCTTGTCCTCGAAGAATAGACTGGCGAAGGTCGTCGAGTCTGTGAGGCGATACCGCTTGCAGATCTGCAGACTCTGGGGTCGTTGAATGGCGGTGCGTCGTGCGCGGCCTCTCCTTCTTCGACCACGATCACTGCTGCGGACGCGCTGTTTTAAGGACGAACCTTTCTCTAGCCGCTCAAAGTGGTAGCGCTCGGTCTCTTCCTTCAAGCGCTGGGCTTCCAGCTCCTGGTGTTCCTCAAATGCGTTGGTGATGAACCGGTCGATTTTCTCTGATCCATTTGGATGGCTCGATCGAAACTGGTAGTGCAGTTCCAGTCCAGCGGTCACGTACTTGAAGTCGATCTCGGGCGTCAAGCTGAGCCACTGAGCGCCAGGCCGCGCCAGCTTCGGCGTCAGGGCCGCCGAGGCAAAGCTCTCGTCCTCCTGGTCTGAGACATCGCAGGCGGGGTCGTCGATGAGCTCATAGAACATCTTGGAGGCCTGGAAGGTGAAGTTCTTGACGATATACTCTGATACGGCCTCTTGCAGCAGCAGGTTCTGGTCGTTCGCCTGCTCGCCGTACTCGCCAACGCAGTCCAGCGTGGCCGAGATCGTGCGAATCACCTCGAATTGCGGCTTGGACACGCGAAGCGAGGTCAGGAACGGGAACCACACGAGCCACGAGTCGTCCGACTCGATGAGCTCCGTGACGAGCTTGGAGATCAGCTCCAGGAGCCAATTCGCGAGCAGAGCCACGACATCGGGTCCAGCTCCGGCGGCAGTGCCATAGGAGTTCAGTCTTCTGCGACTGCCGCCCGTGCTCTTGCGTGCAGTCGATTTGGTGCGCGCCATAGAGCCTTCGAGCCTGGAGACTTGAGCCCTTGGTAGCAAATTGACGAATGAGCTCCTCAAGTTGAGGACGGAGGAGCTACTGCATTTGACCTTCACTCAGTGCGAGAAGTGGACCCCTGATCTGCTCTCATCCCATCCACTCGTCAGGCTAATCAAGCCAGATGAGGCGTCTCAAGTCAAACATTGCCACTTCAGCACATGAGTGAAGGTAGGTTGGCTGGTAAATCCTATGCTCACCATTTCCAGTTCAAATGAGGACGACCTAGGTTTCAAGAGGGAAATATATTGATTCAAAATGGGCAATTTGTGCAAATTAATACTCTGATAAATAATACCTGCGTAAAATACTCATAAAACCCACACAAAATTTGTGTTGACAATTACAATGCTAAAAATGCGATAGTATCACAACCCAACCGGCATGTCCTCCATGTTAAAGACACGAGCATGGAACTTGTGCGTGTGTGGAGAAATGAAAAGTGAGATCGATGAAAGCACAAAGACTCTCTTTCTGGCAGTGATGAAAGCGCCACCATTCATTTGCTTTCGCTTTTGCGCCACAACAAACGCGCCAAACCTACATGCGTAAACAAGAAATTGCGCAAGCACTAATAATCGTGATAATTAATAGCACTAATATATATTTGCACAGATTGCCCATTTCGAATCAATATGTTCCCCTCTTGAAACCCAGGTCGTCCTCATTTGAACTGGAAATGGTGTACTATCTGCTTCGTGGGTCGATTAATAATTGTCCTGTACCCAGGTTTTCTTTCTCTATTGCCTCTTATCGCTTCAGCTCTCCTCACTTACAATTTTGCTCAGCACTGCGTCGACCTCGTCAAACTCGGCGCAGAGCTCCTCGATGTACGCCGGCGAGAGGCGCGTCTTGCCCTCGAGACCGCTCCGTAACCGGTGCCCCTGCTCTTCCGTGAACTTCGTGGTGAAGTAGTACTCGACCATCTCCTGGACCTCGGCGCTGGCCATATACCCCAGGTGCAGTTTCTTGCTGATGCGCCCGGGCCGAATGAGTGCCGGGTCGAGCTTCTCCGGGTGGTTCGTCGTCATGATCACGATGCGGCCGGGGCAGTCGATCACGCCGTCCAGGACGTTCAGGAGCCCCGCGAGGTTGAGTTTGTCGGACGAGTTGCTCGAAGAGACGAAGCCGCCCTTGGCCTTGGGGCCGTACACGTCGCCCTCGCTGCCGCCAAAGGCGCCCATTTGAGCCTTCAGGAACGCTGCAAAGAGGTCGCCTGGGCCGCCAACAAAGTGCGACTCGTCCATGAACTCGTCGTCGTCCTCGTAACCTGCATCTTCGACCTCAAAGTCGTCCTCATTGATCTCCAGGTCCTCAGAGCCTTCGTCGCCCACTGAAGGCTCACGCTCAGCCATTGGCTGCTCAGAGGCCTCACCGTCTGCTGGCTTAGCAGTAGATCTCGCCGCCGAGGTGTCCCGAGACGTGACCACGGACGTGGCACAGTCGATGTCCTCCATGACGAAGACCACGTCCTTGAAGCCGAGGCGCACGGGGAGGTCGAGTCCATCAACGGCGTATCGCAGATCGAACATGGCGTCCATAAGCTCCTGGTTCGTCTTGATCTTGCCGAGTGAGATGTTGACGATGTGGCGGCCCGTGTACTGCGCCACGGCCTTGATCAGGCTCGTCTTGCCCGTGCCTGGTGGACCGTAGAGCAAGAGGCCAAGCTTGTTGGGGAATCCGTGGATCGCGAACTTTCCCGTCTTGTTCACAAAGTGGTCGATGAGCTTAAGCAGCTGCGTCTTCTCTGGGATGAACACATTCTCAAACGTCTTGCCGTTCCCCAGTGCGTAGCGCTTGTGGTACGGAGCCGCAAGTTTGCTCTCGTCGTCCGTGTCGCCCTGAGGCGGACGCTCGCTCGAGTGCACGTACATGTATCGCGAGCTGTCGTCCTTGAACTTCTTGTTCTCGGACTCGCGGTAGAACTCAAAAGCCTTGGTGATGAGCGCGTCGATGCGCTCGGGTCCGTTGCGCGCGCTGCTGCGGAAGTAGAAGATGACCTTGGACTCTCTAAAAGTGGTCGAGTTGTCCACATCCTGTATCTTGGTCTCGTTCATGAACTCGATGCCGTCGCCGATCTTGACCCACTCGTTGAGCGCCGGCAAGGGGCTCGCGCCGAGCTTGGCGACCTCGGGCAGCGCCACAGTGTCCTTGTGCTGCAGCAATGCGAGGATGCGCTTGCGCTTCTCGGTCTCGAGGCCCCCGAGGTGGTTCTCGATGAGCTTCTGCTTCATGCGCGGCACCTCGAGCAGCTCGTACCGGCCGTTCTCGTTGTCGAGACTCAGGTGCGCGCCCAGGTACAGCAAGATGGCCTTCTGCAGCAGCTCGTTGCCGCGCACGTCCGACGAGGAGCGCCACATACTACCGTTGCGCCCGTGGTGCTCGGTCGTCTCGACCGTGTGCGTCACGTAGCTCTTGTGGAAGAGCGCATCGCGGATCGCCTCGCGCACGGTGCGCAGCACCTCGAGCGAATCCTTACCGGACGTCGTGGCCGCTTGGATCACCGCTGGCACGACCATGCAGATCATGAGGTCGTACACTGCGTGGCCCGTGCGGAGCGTGTTGATCACGCCGAACTCGAGAGCCGTCGACTGCATCATGATTGAGTGTGTGTGTCTGGGGTTGTGATGGTGATGCGGGTGGACGGAGGCAGAATGCGAAATGACGAGCCTGAGCAGTGCTGAGATGACAGGGCGTCCAAGAGAGAGAGCCAGAATGTGGCTCGATGAGAAGTGGTGCAACTGTACCCACAACCACAAAGTGAGTACCTAAAAAGTGTAACCCACCACATATATCATGAATCAGAGTTGTCAGATGACTGAAAGCGTTCGCGAGTAGGAGCAGTGGGTATCGACTTGTAAGGGTATTATAATAAGAAGGTTAAAGAGTGAGTGATGGTTTAGATGTGAGTGATGGTAAACATTTCTCTGCCGTACGGGTACATCGGATTGTACAGATTAAAAACAACTTACAGTAAATTTCTATATATACCGGATTACAAAATTATCGGATTACGAGTATAACGTGGGTAAACTTCAGAAAAAAGCTTTGCCTGATGGCACCTGTTGCCGCTGGCGACACGCGCAGTGTGTGGACCAACCTGGCTCAAGCCACACTCGCTCCTTCGCAACACCTCATTCCGAATCTCACCAGCTCCCACACACCGTCATCTCCATGGACCTCGACGCAGTGTCCTCGATCCTCAACGTGGCCGCGTCACCCCTGCTCCAGGCAGCAAACACGACGGCCGCCTCGACGAGCATGAGCGGCTCGGCCTCGGGCAACCTGCTGATCGACGGCCTTCTACTGGCCACTGTGCCACTGGGATTGCAGTTCCTGCTCTCACCCGAAGGTATCAAGGACGCGTGGAAAAAAGTGCGGACGGCGCTGATCGGCGACCCGGACGCCGGGTTCGTTTTCCGCGAGATCACGGCCACGACCACGTTCGGCGAATACTACGTGCAGAACGAGGACGAGAACCGACACGGTCACCTGCTGCAAAAGGCGATCCTCACGCACGTGGCCGACGTACTGCAGAGCCAGCTACGCGGCAAGGACGTCCGGTACGAAATGGTCGAGCGCGAGCTGGACGACGACATTGCCCAGGTGCTCGAGGACAGCAAGCCGGCCACGATCGATGGGGACTACGAGTGGACGGACGAAGGCAAGCAGAGCCAGCAGTACGAGGCCATTAACCGCCTGCGCGTGGGGTCGATGCCCAAGCTTGACGAGTGGATCGAGGTGCAACCCAGGGTCTTCTTCCAGCAGTGCGCCACGAGCTCCGAGGATGACGACACTGGGGACTCTGGCAATGATGACAAGCGCAAGGGCAAAAAGACCAAGGACTTCAAGACGCGCTTTCGCTTCAAGTCGGACGCCAAAGACGGCTCCAAGAAGATCGACAAGCTCATTGAGGAGTCCTTCGTCAAGTTCCAGCTGCTCGAGCTCACGAAGCTTGCGAGCGATAAGAAGAAGTACATGTTCGTACAGACCCACAAGACCGTCGAGGTCTCGTCCGATGGCGATGATGCGAATGACACTAGCGGTGGCTCAGGCGACGGAACCTCCAAGGTCGCGGTCGTGGTCTACAAGCGATACGCCCTGGGCGAGGAGAAGACGTTTACGAACCTCTTCTTTGAGGAGAAGACCGCACTCGTGCAGCTCCTTGACAACTTCATGGCGCACTCGGGCAAGTTTGCGATCCCAGGCTTTCCCTACAAGCTCGGGCTTTTGCTGCATGGCCCACCGGGCACGGGCAAGACGAGCCTGATCAAGGCCGTGGCACAGCACACGAAGCGCCACATCGTGACGATCTCGCTCGGCAAGATCAAGACGAACCAGGAGCTCATGAACGCGCTCTTCGACTTGCGCTTCAACGTCGAGGGCGTCGCGCTGCCCATCAACATGACCTTCGAGGACGTCGTGTTCGTCATGGAGGACATTGACTGTGCGGCCTCGGTCGTCATGGCCCGCGACAGCAAGACGTCCAAGGCTTCTAGCCGCAGCAGCAACCGCTACAAGCGCCCGTCGTCCCAGTGGTCGACCTCGGCCTCGGACAAACTCAACCTCTCGGGTCTCTTGAACGTGCTCGATGGTGTGATCGACTGCCCCGGCCGCATTGTCATCATGACGACGAACCACCCGGAGAAGCTCGACCCGGCACTGATTCGCCCCGGTCGCGTCAACAAGAAGCTCGAGCTCGGGTACATGAGTCGCGCCAACATTCAGATGATGGTTGAGTACTACTCCCAGGAAAGCTTCACCTCAGAGCAAGAACGGCAGCTAGACGCCATCGTAAGCACAGAAAACGGCATGAAGATCACACCGGCGACGGTGGAGGCGCTCTCGGCCGAGTTCGACGACATCGCCGAGGTGCTCAACGCGCTCGAGCTGCTGCAGAGTGGCGGACCGGAGAGCAGTGAAACGTGGATAAGATAGTTGGTTAGTAGTTGATAAATTAGTGATGACATGCTGCTCCAATAGATCATTGAATAGACCACACATGCAATTCGCTACATGACTATTGAGAAACTCTGACACAACCAACCACTTCCTTGCTTGTTCTTTTCTCCTTCACGACTTCGTGATCGAAGTATCATGATGCTGCGCTTCTCTCAGCAGCCTTTCAGTATCAGGACCGAATGCACTGTCGACCGCGCGTGGATATTGTAGTCGCTCAGTGGTTTGTCGTCTTCAATCTGCCGACTTCCGAACATGAGACGCTGCTGGCCGATTGGAATACCTACAGTTTCTTGAATCTTGCGCTTCAGAGCTTCGGCTGTCGCCTTGGGCGCAATGCGGATCGACAGAGTAGTACCTGTGAGCACTCTCACAAAGATCTGGATCTCGTTCGGTGCTGGGCTTGGCGCTTCGTCCGGCCACGCTGCTGGGTTAGGCTTGATACCGAAGACG
Source organism: Globisporangium alternatum (assembly GCA_023334315.1). NCBI lineage: Eukaryota > Oomycota > Peronosporomycetes > Pythiales > Pythiaceae > Globisporangium > Globisporangium alternatum. The sequence continues at coordinate 13,429 of JAASGT010000452.1, read as the reverse complement.
TCCTCGTACATCTCTAAGGTCCGCGCATAGCGTCTTGGGTCTGATCGTGGCTCAGGACTGTGCTTGAACACAGCATCGTGTCCTAGAAGCAACACTCGACACGTCTGAGCATACGCGTGCGGATGAAGCATGTGCGTGTGCCACACGGCGTCCACGGAGTGCGACGGCGACAGAGCGGGCGGTAGCGTATCAAAGTCAAAGCAAAGGAGCTTGAGCGTCAGGAACCGGACGTACTCCTCGACAAGCCCAATATTGTGGAACTGCACAAGAGTCTTCACCGGCACGGCGGCGCGGACGTGCTTTAACGTACGAACCGTGTCCATTGCGTCTCTGCAGGCCGCTGCAAACTTCGATCTGAATGCGAGCGAGGTATCGAAAGCAAATGATCAAGCGAAACAGTGGAGCTTCTGTCTGTCGGTTGGCTTGGAAGGCATCTCCAACCGTCCTGTGCGGCTGCACGTCAACTGCCTCACTGGCATCTCACAGGCAACCTCCATTCGCACACAGGTCTTTGTAGACAATATGTGAATCGTAGTACGTTTGATCACTCGGGGCTACATGGTTTGGTGGTGTTTTAAACTGGCTCGGCAAGGCGACGAGTACGCTGCTCAAGAGCGCGCGTTCACAATTCACGATTGCCACAGAGAAGTGAGAGAATGGCGGTGATGAGTGCAGCGCGGCGTCCAGTCACCGTGTCAGAAGGAACGGGGGGGGGCACTGAGCTGGAGCTCAAAACGACGGTTGAAAAGTCCTGCTCTGTCAAGAGGGATCATGAAATGCCGCGGTTGGCTCCGATCGATGCCTCACATGGGTTTCATACGGCGGATACCTGGATCTTGGACCTGAAATGCTCGTGCGTGCGTTGTTCATTGCGCCGAGTGTTCGTTGATGATCGATTGATCATCAGCGCGAAGTCTACCAACCTGTTGGTAGAAGAGTGGGCTCGGCTCGCTCGCACATAGAGTGTCCAAATCAGAATGAATCACTGATTTGAGCTTCCCACAACGCACCGGAACGACTCGTTTACGCTCCAATCCGCCGCTGCACTCGTGCTGGATATCAGGTTCATGCTCACGATGGCCGATTGGCTGCCAGCGAACACGTCGACGGTCACGAGAGCCTGAGCGGGAGCGTCCACAGCAGCCGTGAAGAAAGTGTGGCTCGAGCGAAATTTCAATGGTAGCAGTGGCACCAACTCCTCCAGCAGCACTCCATTTGCGCTGATCGAGCTCGCGAGCAACCTGGTGACGACGGCTGTTAATGCTATTGTCACTGTTACCATCTCGACTGGCCAAGTAGTCGGCAACTTCCGGCTCCTGTACGCGGACCTTTTCCTTCTGAGCCAAGACGAGCGACTTGCCTGGAAGGGCAACCTAATCAGCGAGTCGTGTCAGCAGGCGTCAGCACTCTCCGATGCGTTTTGCGCCAGACCCGATCCTGCACAAGCGAAGCCTCCGGTGCTGGACATGGCAATGACCGTTTGCTTTACACCATTGGGATCGAGTCCGTTCAAGCCTTGAGCAGCGGATCGCAAGACGTCAAGTGGTTCATTCTTCCGGGACAGAGCCCGCATTGGGCGTTCTTCGAGCACGTCACGGGGGCTGCAGCCGCTGCAAAAATCAGCGGGTACATCGCGAATCCCGTCGTGGCGATTGGCACGCCAGACTTCATTTCGATCTACGAAGACAGCGCAGCTGTCAACATGGGTTGCGGTGGTGTGGCGACAGCCGAACTCTTTGTTCTCACGACCGCGTCATGCGTACAGGGTCGAAAAATCACCCACGCGGTCGCCAACGTGATCGTTCACCCGCTTTTCAACAAATCCAGCGACAGCATCTACGCCTTTGCGGTTGTGCACCTAAACGCGTTGTTTCCCTCCACTGTCAAGCCATCAGTCCTCGACAGCTTTGAGAGAGCGAATGGCACCAAGTTGACTCGGATGGAGCTCGGCGGCGCCAAGAACGTGGATTACGTCCAGAAGCTCCCGTCGGACCAGTGCGACGCCTCGGTTAGTCTCGATCGTTCCACGAACTCGTCGCTCGCTGGTCCAGACAAACAGTGTGTGACGGAAGTGACTTCTGGACAAGCGAAGCCCAGCAAAAATGCTGCGCTCTTCTTCAACAGCGACTCATGCTTCAAGTTCGTCGGCTTCCAGCTCCATCCACGCGATTCAAATCGCTTCATTAGCGTGCTCGACGCGCTCAACTTCATCCGAGGATACGCCCACAACGGTCCTCCTCATAAAACCGACACTGGGGGCGCTGCCAGTTTCGAAGCGATACTATGTAGAGCTCCGAATTGCGCAAGACGGGCGAAACTTCTGCGGTGACGTCTTGATCGCACCGACGTATGTGCTCACAGCGGTGTACTGTGTCTTCGATGGAATCGTGAATTAGATTGCCGTAGGGTCCGGTGCTGCTGGAAGTGATGCTTTCGAAACGATCCGCATCGTCTCCAACACCATCGTGCTTCATCCACCGTTCAGGAAGCCGTACTCGTACTCGAACGACGCCGTGATCTTCCAGATCAAATCCTCTCCGATCGCACAGCCGCTTGTACTCGACAACTCGTACGATTTCACCGGTTGGCCATCGGGTTCACTCTACTCGTTCCCCAAGCCGACTGGTGTACAACTCGTGAGATTGCTGTCGTTGCTGGTCTGGTCGAGGAAGGAGTGTACGAGCATGTACGCCAATGCCGATACGAGCGTCCTCTGTGCTGAAGGGAAGGCGAATGTGGACGCGCGCCAGGGTGACTCGGGCAGTCCGCTCACACTTGCTGACAGCTTGGGCAACACCAATTACCTCGTCGGGCTTGTGAGTAGCAGGTTCCAGTGCGGTACCACAGGGGTGCCAGGGTTCTACACGCGAATGTCATCGCTTGAGAGCTTCATCGAGCAAAACGTAGTGAAGGCGAGCTGGAAGATCCCAATCGTGAACAAACGATCGAACACGAGTGTTAACTCACTCACCCCAGCTTAAACAGCCGCGATGAGCTCTCGAACGCCTTCGCCAAGTCAGAATGTCACTACCTCCACTCCACCCGGATCGCCAGCCAGCAACTCATCGCTTATCGATAGCAGCAGCACGAATACCAGCACCACCACCGCCGCGACCACAAAGCAGCCTCATTCGCCTATGTCTTCCGGCTCACTCGCCAACCCCATCGAATCGAAGCCGCTGGAGGGCATCAGCCCAATCACTCAGAGCAAAGTGGTCGGGCAGCTTATTGGCGGAGACGACACCACCACCGCTATCATCTTCAAGAAGCTTCGTGATCAACTCGTGAACCCAGGAAACCAAGTGACGCTGTACTCAACTGGCAGCCTGGACAAGCTTCTGCGCGTGATCGAGAAGCACGACGCGCTTCCTCTGAACCAGCGAACCGACCGATTCGACACGATCTCAGCAGCAGCAGATAAACCGGAGAGCCAAATCTGTGTCGAGTAACAGCAGATCTCATGTAGATCTCGCCGAGTGGACCGAATGGCGCCCACAGAGTTCACGCAGCGTCGTTCTAGAAAGCACGTGATGTTTCGGATCTCTGACAACTTGTAGCCGATCATATTTGTTTTGTCTTGTATGCAGTTAACGTCTTCATCTCGTACTGTTCGTCTTTTACATTGCGTCTTAATTCGAGTTTCCACAGCATGAACGACCCAAGAAGAATCGCCAGTGTGATCATGACGATGAGCGCTGCTGTTACTGCACCCACGAGTGCACTTCCGCGTCGCAAGCAGACGCATGCTCGCGAGTAGCGGACTGCTCAGACACCCCAGTGACAGAACGGGATGCAAGAGTCTATGACAACAGCAAAACAAGTTGGAGCAACACAACGTTCCAGTCAGCCAAACGCGTGTTGCAGTCCTTGGCATTGTCTGCAGTCACAGGTCGACATTGCACAAACTCAAACAAATGCCACTCAGCTGCACTTACTCTGTATTCGCCCTCACTCACTCGTTCTCGCCTGCACGTTCACAGCGCGCCTTCAGATTCTCATCTGTGGCGCGAACGCACTGCTGCCACCTTGCGGAACTTCATCCGCAACTGCAATCTTGAACGGACTGCACACAACATGTGCAATCCGAGGACAAATTTTGTCCTCGAGTGACATCCGATGCGGTGAATCTTCATATTTTTGGCTCCACTTGCACAGCCATCCCTTCGTCGCTGAGTCCATTGCGTTACGCCAATTCGGAAACTCACCGAGCCTCACAAGACTCGCTTTGCTAGTTGAGCTTCACCGCCTCGTTCAGCAATCGCTCTCATACGTTTCTGCGCCAACTGAACGCGACTAAGAAGCTCTTACGGTGACGCTTTGACGGACGTTGCTCGCTTGAACGGTCACCACTGCGCGATACACGAAAAGGTAGACTGCTCATCACTGGCTCCACTCGCCAAAGTCGAAGCCCAACCAAGAATCGGCGAGCCGCTGGGTTTCGTATGACTGCTGTATCGAACGCCACACGACTGACTGCTCATACCGCGTCCACCCGGATCGCAGCAGCGCATGGATCAAAGCGCCACTCCACTCGATGGATACATGCTCAGCAGCCAGCAGACCGTACGCCAGAATCACTTGCTTCAGCTGCGGGTGCAGTCTCGAGGTGCATCGGCACAGGCGACGCGACCGGCTTCCAGGACACCAGATCGAGTTTTAGCAGACCTGTCACGTCGTGAGCGTAGAAGCATGTCGGTGACGGTGGTGCTGTATGTAGCCATTCCGTCTTCTACCCTGACTCTTGAACCGAATCTTCCCATTGCGCTGCTGATTCCACTTGTCCGTCTTCTACGCTTTCGTTGGGACTGTATCCATGTTGACAGCAAGCACAATCCGAGTCAGTCAACTCAGCTCTTGATTCAGTAGGAATGCGGCAGCTGCACGAACCCACCCATGTGGCCGAATGGCAGTCGTGTTAACGAAAGCCAGAGCAACAATCCCACTTCAGCACCGCGCTAAAGGCGATGTGCAGCGCAGTACCTGGTGTTAACGAGCAATGCAGCTATCCATTCAGCAATCAGACACGCGCGCGCATGGAGAGAGAAAAACAACAAGCTTACCCATGTAGAGCACCTTCTCACCAGCTGCTGATCTGGTCGTTCGTCTGCAACGATCGCATGATCCATTCGCAGCAGGCAGTGCGAAAGCAAGATGGAGCCAGCGGCAATCGCCTATCGCGTCTTCTTCGCTGAGCCGTGCAGCAGCAGCAGCTGCGTCACCACCGCGATCTCTACACATAGCGTCTTCATTATCTCAGCTACTGTCCTACCACGTAGAGGAATAGCACAGAGAGAGAGACGGAGAGCGAGCGCCTGGCATGCTCCTCTTCGTCGCGCCAGCTGAATCTTGTTGCAGACGAAATTGATTAATGCTGATTCGTATCTAAGTGGAGAACGGCACAAATTTGCAATTTTCAAAACAGGGTGAGTTAAAAAGCTGTTTCATTTTCAACATAAGTGTTATATTCTGCTATATTCAATACTTTAATCAAGTTGAAACTTGAAGTGAAGTAGGATTCTGGATTCATAATCATATAGTGAAACTTTAATATTATACCCTCTTTTGAATCATAAATTGCAGTTCTGACAAGCTGTCGCGTTATTAAATTCGCGTGCCAAGTCGAAGCTAAAGCATCACAATGCGTGCTGAATGGTTTCGGAATGATGGTTGCTGGCTCGTTTTGTGTGACAAAACTTCAGATGTAAATCTGTGAATGTCAAACTCTAAACTTTAGCGATCGTCGGCTTTGTTTTGTACATAGTTATGTTATTCGCTTCAGAAATATGATTTTTTGTCGTTCACGTTGATCGCCATGCCACCCGCCATGGTTACTTGCTTCATTGTGTGTTGAGACGGAGAAGGAAGGTAGAAAGAGGCTGGTTGGTTGTTCTTGGTCACTTGCTCTGAAGAGAGGATGGACGAATGAGAGAGCTGAGGTAGGATATTGTGGAACGTTGGCGCTTGTCAACCGAGAGCTCTCCTGATCCAATATAAAAGAGAGGTCATGGTGTGGCGGGCGTGAATCCAGCACCTGCTCCGCTTCACCAGCTCTGAGAAGAAAAGAAGCGAGTGAGAGGCGTGACACAGCCGCCGATTCTCGTTGTTGCTTTGTCCACTTGCCCACCACCCACCACCCAGATCGTTTTCATACGTGCCCCTTCGTGACTGATCTGGCTGGCGCCACCGGCCTGTCACAGGCTGACAATAAACCACACATGTGGGTGATCGACAGATTTGATTCCTCATCAACATGGACAGTGGCTCGCCCGGTCTGATCAACTGGGATCGGGTGGCTCTCGGCGACTCGACTCGTGGGCGTGACGACGAGTCCGATGCGTCGCTGCCCGAACGAACGGCGCACGCACGATGCGCGCCGCGTCTTCATGCCTTTCGCCTCTTCTGATCCTATTCCGGCAACATTAGTGAACTGACTGGTGGCAGTTGGCTCTGTTCTCAATTCCGTGAACCAAAATCGATTGAAGCGCAATTCCGCACAACCTGCTGCTTCAAGGTCTCTGTGACGATGAAGTGAAAGAATGACTGGCCTGCCGCGAAATATACACCCATCGACCAACCAACCACGCTCAACGACGGACAGAAGTGGTTTGAATGCAGGCAGACCTTGATGGATTGCTTGTTGACGCATTGCCCGCATTCCAAATCGAACGCTTACAGGTCACCACGGCAGTCAGCCACAGCGGACACGTTGGCTTGCGTGCCTGCCTTCAGGACAGGAATCCGCCATATCACTGGATTGATTCACAACATGTCTGGTTGACAAAGCGACATTGGGAGTTTAGAGCTCTCCTGTCGACAAGCAAGGTTTACCGACTTGTTTGTTGGCAGTCGCATGCATGCGCAAGGCGAGGAGTGTCTCACAACTCGCTGCCGCAAATCAATCTTCAATACTGAGCTTAGAGCTCAGCATGAAAACCGTTTTAAAATGCAACAAGTACTAAATTACACTACCATTTGAGAAGGCGACACGTTCGGAATGGTCGACCATACGCCAGAGGCAAGCGAGTCCAGTACAACGCGAGTGACTTGCGATCACAACGCGAGCGGTGGTGCCGCTCTTGAAACGTAATGATACGCGGCTGAATCGAAACCGCGTGAGCGTTTTACAATCATGCTCGTCGTTGACGGAGCTTTCTTGCAAGCTGTCGGTTCATGAGTTTTTGCAAATTTCAACGTTTGCAAGCGACATATTTCCCAGCTGGCTGTTGTTTTCACAAACACTTCTACACGAGTTTGTAATCCTAAGTTGCCTTTTGCAAACACATCTACCATGAACAGCTGGAACTTTTTCATTTTTCGCAGCGATTACAGCAGAGAAGCACTCGTGCAAGATTTTGGACGTTGAAGAATTCTCAAGCTACTCGCTTCATAAACAACAAGCGGAATGCACACACACGGCAGCGCTGTAACGAGCATGATTCAGGGCTACAGCGGTGAGAAAATGCTCCGAGCGGAGAACAGTGCAAATGTAATGGCCGGCATCAAAATTTCATGTATATGAAACACGACTCCATCTGAAAAATGTACTCATTTCGCAGCCAGATGGAGAGTTTGAGCAGCAGACAAGCACGAGATAACGATACATGTTCATGGCTTCTTCGTTCGTTCGTCCTTTGTTGTGTTCAGGTAGGAATTTCGCTTAAACGTGCTGTTTAGCAAGATTTTTACTCAATACATACAAACTTTTATATTAAAGTTCTCACAGCTTTTACATTCCACCCACGGTTGTTTTCTCCTGAACTGACCACGATGCCGAGCAACCAAGTGTACGAGGAGAGTGCTGTATATTAGCGTGTTATGGAAAAGAACAGCGCTGGATGTCCATCGATTGTATCGCACTACCTTTTGTTCATCGAGTTCGCTCCATGGTTCGATCCTGACACCCATGGGGCATTTAACGGATCGTATACATGTTGCGGTTCTCAACTGTCTGTCAACTAAAAACAAGGACGAAAACCACGGAGAATGTATCAGTCTCTTGACAGGTTTGGCTCCAGGTTTGGCTCCGGGTTTGACGGAAAGGAGCGAGAATTGTAGAAGAACATTTTTGCAGAAGATTGTCTGAACAATGGGCGTCAAGCAGCCACCACGAAATGGGACGGAGAAGCCAATGTGTGTTCAGAAATGCTCGGAAGGAAGAGCATGAAGAAGTCTTTGAAAAGAAACGAGGAATTGCTCAGCTGAAAGTGCGAGCCGATGGAAGAAAACACGCAGGAAAACCTAAAATTCAGGACTCGCAACAATTCAGAGTTTGTCTTGTTTTCACTATGGTCCTTTTCTTTGCACTGTCATGGACGCTTTACTTTTGCGTTTCAAAAACCTTCGAGAATACATATCGTGTGCAAGATTTGGCATATAAACCACCAATCATAGTTTCAATAACCCGCATAAATACATGCCCTGTTCGAACAGATTTCAAACTTTGCTCCCATCGCGGCTGAGTCTGACTCGGAACTGTACACCTGACTAATCGAGCGCACGAGACCGGGCGGCCGCCTCTGACGCCAGTCGGTGGTCCCCCCTCTGCATGCCATGGCCCGTCCGTCCCATGCGCGCGCCGATTGGGATGGTGCGTTCGCGTTCGCTCGTGACTGGCGCCAGCCATGGCTGAGCTACTGCCGTTGGATCCTTCATTCCGCAATTTGCCTCGCATCACCCACTGCTCCATCTATCTCCTCCGTGAGTACTCTTCCATTTAGCCACCATGCTGCCTGTCACGATCGCGCTCAACTCGGTGCATACGTCCGTCGTGGACACGCGCAAAGAGGACGGACACACGGACTACGCCATCCGCGTGCAGACCGACGCGTACGACGAGGGTGGGATCGTATACCGACGCTTCTCGGCGTTCCTGCAGCTGCAGCGCCTCGCGCGCCGCCACTTCCAGGACCAGACGTACTGCTGCGGCGGTGAGAAGAACTGCCTGCTCGCGCACTTCCTCGAGCCGGTCTTCAGCGCGACCGAGTTCCCCGTCATGCACGGTCGCTTCCTCGGCAAGAACTCCAAGGGTGTCGTGCGCGAGCGCGTGCTCTTCCTGAACGCGTTCCTGCTCGAGCTCGAGGAGGCGCTCAACAAGTGTCCGCCGATCGTCATGAACCGCTGCGAGAAGGAGCGATGCAAGATGACCAAGCTGCTCAAGAGCTTCTACGGCTGCGTCGAGTACAACCGCCCGAGCCACTCGCGCTCGCTCTAAGCTGAAGCATGACAGCATCTACAGAAACACAAAGAGCCCTCCAGCGTCCACGTGCCGTTTTTGCATCCGTCGTCGTCCCGTCAAGCGCGCCCCAGCAGCGCTTCGTCCACACGGGAGATCAGAAAGAAAACAAACACCCCAGTGCCAGTTCAATGTACATGTTATATGCACCAAGAGCTCAAGCAACCAGCCAGCCGTATGAGCCCAGCCAGACACGCTCCGAGCTCCGAGCTCCGAAGTCCCCGGCGAGCCAGCCCACGATGGACGCCAGCGCCAGATCTCTCCCCATTGGAAGGGAGAGAGCCATGCACTGCGCGCAGCGTCCATCATATCTTATTATTTAGCCGATAGATTATTAGGCGCACTGAGCGCGCAGACTCAGTATTCGATTGCCAAACGCAAATACAAACCACATTGTTCTCATCCCTCCATCATCTTCCATGTCATGCGTGTCTTGCATTTGTAACTTTAATCAGGAGTTCAGATCGGGAGTGTACCTTCATGAGCTTGATCGCTATCAGCAGCTGAAGCGGCGCCGTGTGACCAAGAGTCGCTCGTCGGTTCATGCTGCCATTGTTTCCGTGAAGAGCCATTGTGATAGACGCACACAGAGAAGACGAGTGATTCAAAATGGAGCTCGTGGCGAAGGTCAAGGACGCAGAGCACTGGGCGCTGCTACGCGAGGCGTCTGACAAGAAGCTGCTCGGTGTGGCCAAATGTGATTGCCATCACAGCCTCTATCCCTGTTTGGCTTGTGGACTAAACTTACTCTTACGTGCGCTGGCAGTCGTGGACGTGCACAAGGACTGGTGCGGGCCGTGCAAGATCATGGAGCCGACGTACAAGCGCCTGGCGGTGGACATCGACCAAAGCGAGAAGCGCGTCGCCTTCGCTAGCGTGAGTCATGAGTGTATGGAGTTGATTGGTCGTGCGACTCTAACTCTCACATCACGAGTGTGCGCAATGATCTTGCGGCGGCAGCTTAACGTGACGCTGGGACTCGAAGGCGTCGAGGACACTGGAAGCTGCAAGCCGCGATTTGTACTCATTCGAGTGAGCCATCGCTTGTCCCGCGCTTGGGCGTTTGACACTCAGAGAGGTGACGTGGTGCTCTACGATCTGACGTTTGTTTGGTTTTGTGGTGTCGTCCATAGGAGCGAAAGCAGATTGCGGAGCTCAACGGAGCGAACGCGCCGCAGCTGGAGCAGCTCGTGAAGCAGCACTGCCCACCGCTCGGTAACGACGACGAGGAGACATGAGCGACGGACGCCACTAGAGATTCAGCAGAACCATTGGCTCTGATTTGACGCATGTATTGACGAAATGACGAAAGCACAAACACACACAGAACTGGACTCGCTCACTGCGATTAGACACGAAGCGACATGTTACCTCCCTGTCTGACGTGTCTAGTTTAGCGGAGATTGCATGATACTGATCCGATGTTGTTGAGTGGAAAGAGAGGCCCATTTGTTCGCTCTGTCTGCCGGTGTGTTCATGTGATGACCAGCATCCCTCATATCCATCATCCCATCGGCGGCGGTCCGGAGAAGACGTAGCCAGCGTCGTCAAATCTGCCCACTCTGCAGCGCTTGCAAAGCTCCCTATGGCACACAACCAACCAACCACCAGTTAGCCAAGTACGCTCACATGCGAACTTGTCCATCGGAACCAGCAACGCACCTGTACGAGAAGTTCTGAAGTTGCGTGGTTGCAGTACGAATGAGTCGAAAGATCCCGGCACACAAGGCAGCAACAGACACACAAAGAGACACAAGAGAGCGCATTACATGGTTGCCTGCACAGAGCACCAATGGAGTTAGCCCACCAAGACAACCCAATCAAGAGAGAGACTATCATGGCCAGCCAGCCACGCACCACATTTCCTGCACTTCCAATCGCCCTGAGCACATCCCAAACACAAGAGCAAGCGCGATCGTTAGGACACCAGCGCACATCATTCTTCAAACTGCAAACAGACTGACTGGTAAGTACGCACCGGCCACCAGTCCATGTGCGGAGCCGCTTTCTTCTTCTCACATGTGAAAGATTGTTGGTCAGCGGTCAATTGTCAGTCAGCTGCGGTTGATAGTCATGGTCAAATAATTATTCGTACCAGCTGGGTGTCGTCTTCGTCGCGCTCTTGGCTTGTGGGCACAATAGCAGCACGCTGCACCTGCGGGTAGAAGCTCGGAGTGTCGACTGAAAGCGTAAAGAGCTTGCGGTAATCCATGGCGCTAACTGCTTCGACAGCTGGTGACGCTGCCTTCTCTCTAATGCTCTTGCTGCTGACACCGGAATCCCAGAGCTCGTCGGTATCAGTAGCATCGGTAAAGCTGCTTCCGCTGAGAGAGAGCCACTTCAAGTTAGCGTTTGTCATCTCATTGCGAATTGATACTCAAGCACGTCTTCACCTTGACCACGGGCTGGGCGGCAGCATGAATGCGAGGGCGTGAAACCTGCAGATCGATAGCGGAGTGTCTTCTTCGGGATCGCTGCTGCTCTCGTCACCCGTCGAGTCGTCGCTCAGGCTTTCTTTAGGATACTGCTGGTGCTCGTCGACGTAGTACCAGGTCTTGGTCTTGGCTGACTGGGACTGGGGCTTCTTCTTCGCAAACTTCGTCTGGGCGAGTTGCTGTGCCATCGCCGCCAGCTCCAGTGGCGTCGTGGACCAGATCGAGGTTTCAAGAGCTTTGGTGGACGTGTTGGAGTCTCTTTGTTTTGTCGAGAAGGTAGATACTTGAGTGTATACGCGTCTTGCAGGAAGTGGAGCTCGAAGTGACCGGAATTTCTCGCTCGACGCCAACTTAGCGAACCGCGTTTCGCTCTCGCGTCCAAAACCGCCGAGCTCGTATTTACTGGTGTCCCTTGCGCTCTGTTGATCCCAGAGCTGCCGTTGCACTGCGCGGTGGTGATACATCGGGTTCTGGTACTGAAAGACTCCCGTTCGCGGCGCATTCGCGTACGTCGGCACTGCGCGTTGCTGTGATACGTGTTGTCCGTCGCTGCCCCACAGACGGCTGCCGTTCACTGGATGCACCATCGCAGTTGCTGTCGATGGCTTGCTCCGTGGCAGCGGTGGAAAATGTGGTTGCTGGTTCTTGCTCCCGTTACGCATGGGCGGTGGTGGCGGTGCACTGGTCGGGAGCGGCGGCCAGCGCGGCATCGGCGGCGGGGGCATGGGCGGCGCGTGCATCTGGACTGTGGTGGAGATGGTGACTGCTGCTGCTGCTGGGGCCGTGCGTGTGCGCGCTGGAGAGGAGATTGAAGAGTGAGTGAACGCGTGCAGCGGAAGTGAGACGACCGCTGCCGCACTTTCTCGTGCTGCGAAGCTCGACTTCAACATGGATACACCACGTGACAATCACTCTGCGGCGGTGAACACCATGTCAGCGCTGTCAACCGCACGCATCGCTCCTTGAAGCGTTGCTTCGGCTAGGTGGGAGCGTGCTCGAAGATCGTTGCGGCGATGAATACCGTTGCACCCATGCAGCACTGTGTGTAGCGCGGGCGGGCGGCGGTCGCCACAACACTCTCCTTGGGCGCCGTTCATGTCGTCGTCGTCGTCGTTGATGCTTGCCCTTCTTGTTGTTTGCTTTGGACTGAATCCGAATCCAACAGCACAACACTTGAAGTTTGTAAGGCACGCGTTCAAAAGCTCTTGGCTCGGGATCAGTAATAGGGATATACAAACTCCAAGCTAAAACACGTCACATACAGCTTGCCTTACAAACTTCACACACATAAACCTTACAAACCTGGTATTGGTCGGTGGATCGGATTTGTATGATATATAGCAGTACTATCAATTTTGTACTAAAATTCCTTTTACAATATTGTGTACCGTTCACCATTTATAGCAGAACATCATTCTGCGCATGTATTAGTTTTGCAAGACTTATTTGCATTTGATGTTTGTAAGGCGCGCTCGTTTGGCTCGGATTAGAGACAATCGCATACAAACTCCACGTCACACGTGCGTGCCATACAAATTTCTAATGAAGCAGAGTGATGGTCGACACTTCAAAACCCAAATGTGGAATTGCACCCACAAAAGCCAGCGCCAATGGCTATCGGATACACTCCAGGCCAAAACTATACGGACACCCACATTTTGCCTCATAACTTTTCAACCACTGATCCGTTGGAAGCGCTGTTTGGATATGTTTTGCGAAACACTGTACTTCGTTCGTCTGCTTTGATAAAGGAGCAAAATTC
>JAASGT010000451.1:0-25011 GCA_023334315.1 Globisporangium alternatum | reverse complement strand
CACGCACGAGAAGGTCTTCCACTGCTCAAACTGCGAGCTCACGATGGACCGAGACGTGAACGCCGCTCGCAACATCTTCCTCAAGAACGAACACTTGCTCACTTGGGCTCTCCGAGCTTGGGTAACAGGAGATGCCTACTCCGAGGGTGTCAGGTGCTTTAAGTTTACTTAGAGCATCTGACCCGCAATAAAAAGGAAGGTCGCTTACGTAATCGTGTTGGCACTTTGGTAAGTTGGCGATCTTCTGAGGCGCTCCAACATGCATACTCCAGTGCGTTGCTGCTTTGGTGTCGTGGCTGCAACTAGCTCTTGATGCTTTCGTGTCTGTGATTGTTGCAAATAACCGCTATTACTCGAAGGATAGTAGCTCATGAGATGCTGCTCTTTCGCTGCGCAGTGCACTGCAGACGCAGCGGTACTTCTGGAAAGTGGACCTGGTGGAAGAGCACAGGGGCGGGAATCGACAGATTGAGAATGCTGTTCGACGGTATGTTCGAAATTGTTTGGTGTCATCTGTCACTTCAATGTCAGAGTTGTTTGTGAATGGGTACATTTCGATGCTCTCACTCATAGTGACAACAACAGTACTATCCCCGCCAGCACCATCCACAATGTCGCTATTGCGTGGCTCTGAGTGTGCGTACTTGTCGCTGCAGACACCACCGTGGCCTTGAGGTTCAGGCCGCTACTCGAATCGACACTCGAGAGCGCCTCGACGCCGCAGATCGTGAATGGGTCGGGGCATGTGAGCGTCCCAGAGAAACCGGCGATCTTCATCTGCGCGCCCTTACTCGTGCAGTTCACCTTGATGGCCTTGGCGCCGCTCACGACCGTCACCTCGACCGTGGATGTCCTCGGGATGCACTTCATGGCGTAGCAGCCCGTCTGCCGCCGTGCACTGACGACCCAGTCGCTCGAGTCGGCGCTGCGCAGGGTTGTGTTGGTGCACTTACACGTAGCGCAGTACGTCTCGCCGAGGATGTTGAGCGTCGTACCCGGTGGCACGGCCAAGTTGCTCGGGTTCCCGCAGTCGCCGTAGATGTAGCCGATGTTGAGCGGACAAAAGTCGGCATAGTCGTTGTTGCCACCCTTCGTCGGATCCGCGAAGTACTGGTTGTACGAAGGGATCGTCTTGCCCGTCATCAAAGTGCATACGGAGCGCGACGTGGCGTCCACCGAGCAGCTCTCGTAGCTCGTCGACGTGCAGTAGTGATCTGGCGCGATCGACGTCTGGGTCGCCTTGTCGACGCACTTGTCGCTCGCGAACTTGCAGCCCTTGTTCGCGCCAAAGTGCAGCCGCTCGGCCGTCGAAAGGTTCGTGCGATACCAGCCCGAATCTTCGAAGTACGCGAGCGTGAGACCGCTGAAGATGTTGCGGTAGCTCGACACGGGGCTCATGTACTCTGGTTCGAAGACCCTCTCTTCCCAGTGGGAGCCTAGGCAGCCGTCGTCCTGGTTCTCAAGCTCGGCGCCGATCAGCGACGAGCAGTTGAAGTGCGTTTGCACGTATTTGGCGACATTGGGCGTCACGAGCTTGGCGACCACGCGCTCACGCTCGCTCACGTACTGCACCGTATTGACATCTGGTGCGACAAAGTAGTCGACCGGGTTGCCGTTCTTGCACGTGCCGGATGTGACGATAGGCGGCCGGCCACTAGAGTCACGAGGCGTGCGGGGCGTGCCGTCCGCGTACCGCATGTAGGCGAAGAACTGCGACGAGAAGCCGAGGGCGTGCGTGATCTCGTGGAGCGCCGTGGCCAGCTGGCGCTCGTACTCGACGGGGTCGCTGTCGATCTGGTCGGGACAAAAGTTTGCCATGCCGAACGTCGGGCGATCGTACTGGTCTTTCTGGCACGACGACGCGTACGCGAGCACAGACCCGGAGCAGTAGCTGGTCGTCGCGGCGCGCACGTAGAGCTGAAAGTCCGAGTTCTTGACTCCCTGGCCCGGGGTCGTCGTGCACGGGTCCTTGGCACAGTTAGCCGACGTGCAATCCGAGCACTGCCTCGTCGGGCCAAAGTGCTCGAGCGGGATGGGCATCTCCAAGCACGCCTCGTTGCTCACGAACGCCTTGCAGACCGGTGGCGTCGTCTTGTACTGCATGTAGCACGAGCGCTTCGCCGTCAGGTTGCCCTGCACGGGCACGACCTGAAGCGCGAGCCGGAAGCGCTCGATTGCGGCGGGCACGATCTTGAAGATCACCTGGCGCTTGTCCGCCGAGAGCTTGTTGAGCGTCGAGTTGTCATAGTATGGCGTGATGCGAATCGGCTCGTAGAGCGTGGCAGCCGTGCTATCGCCCTGGACGCGGTCGTAGGTCTGGAAGTTGGTCGGGTCGTCCTCGGCACGCAAGTTGCGCTGTCTCCGCCGCCGACTCTCCTCCGTGAATGGGTGCAGCGGGCTGTAGTTTTGCTCGTGCGCCACCATCTTGTGGTCTATTTGGTCGTGGATGCAGCCTTCAGTGGCTAGGATTGCTAGGGTCATCAGCAGCAGCAATGGCAGCGCCACAATATTAAAGATGCTCGCTTTCAGCGCCATGTTGAGCTTCTAGTACTCGACTTCCGTGAAGCTCTCGGACAGCGATGGCGCTAGGACGACGCATATACAGCAATGGGAGACATGCTCGTAGGCAACAATCAGCATATCTCTCGCGCCACTGGGACTGACCTTGACTGCCTTGAAGCTTCGCTCGCGTGAGTGAGTGCGTGAGTTCTGATAATTCTAAATCTTACGTACCGTCGGGTATTTCTGGAGCCATCTGCGCACTATTTTCAAAGTGCTGAGCCACGTCCAAGGGCGTATCTGAAGGAGATCCGCCGTCTAATTTTGCTTGTTATCTTGTTCGCCTCGCATCTGTGCGTTTGATGAGCCAGAGTTACTTTTGGACGCGATTAATCACCAGAAGCCCCCGCCTCAGCTCAATTTTTTCTTCTGCTTGGCGACTCTTTTCCCGATAAGAGCTCGAGGCAGCGGCACCCACTCATCGTCGTATTTTTGGTTGCAGGGGATCTTGTCGAATGTCTCAGTAGTACGAAATCTTGCAAAGGATATCCTTTCCTGGTTGTGACGTCGATATGCTTCTGGAGACTTCTTGCAGAATGGGGAACAACCCTCTGAATGGCTGAGTGCATCTGAGCTTATCTCCACCGCTTGTCCAGGCGGCGCTGGAAAATCAGAGCGTTCACGACGCACCTCTCAAGGAGGAGCTGGTAGAGTGCAGTGTCGATGCAACCCGACGCTAGCTTTGTGTCCCCATTACCACCGCCACCACCACTCTCGCTGGAGTGCTGGAGCTGCTCGACCGTGTACGAAATGACGAATGGAGACGGCGCGTCTCCTGCCGTTGAGCGAAATGCCGAGCCGCTCAGCGTGTAGAACGCTGCAAGTGCCTCGGCGATCGGACCTAGGAACGACTTTGTGGAGTCGCTGAGAGGCATGAGCCCAACGAGCCCAGCGACTTGGTCGAACGAGTTTTGGATTTCCTGTTGCTTGTCCTGCAACAGTGCTCGAAGAGAATCTACTTGGGCGCTTTCGTCCTCATTCAGCGCTTCAGACAGGAGCTGCAGCACAAACAGTGTCAGCTCAACTCATTACTAAGAATTGTTCAGAAGAACGATGTAAGCACTGAGCCACTTACCTCGTCCAGCCACGACGGCTGCACTGGCAGCAGTCTCCAATCATTGACTGTACGACCGACTTGGCGGCTCTTAATCCTTCCTTCACGACGATAGCGCTCGACCACTGCATCCTCCAACGAAGCATTGTCGTCACGTTGATGCGCTTCCATTGAGGCGACGCAGATGAGATCCCATGTCGATGCTGCATACGCTGGCTTTGTAGAATTTGGAAGTGCAACCGCGTGGTTCGCTCTCAACATTGGTTCAGCGTCTTCAATCGAAATCGCGAAGTGCGCGAGCTGGCCGGAAATGAGACCGTCGTTGCCGCTCTGATCCTCACCGCCAACCTCAATCAAGGCTGTTGGTGGATCACCAGCAGCAGTTGATTCGCTCTGTTCCTGCTCTCGGAGGCGATAGTTCCGTGCTCTCTTCGTGAAGAAGTGGTGGTACGAGTACTTGTTGAACAGCGTGCCTTGTGGGAAAATGGTCAGCTCGAGATCCTCCTTTTTTGCGCCTCTGGACTGAGTCAGTGGACCCACGACGTACTGAAGAATCGCTTGGGGAGCTGGATGCTGTCTTTGATGCAGTGTTCCTCCCAGACGCGGCGAGGGGATCATAAAAGAAGCCGCCTCCTGGATCACTGAATCAAAGCTGCGATGGCGATTACCGCTGATAAACACGACCTCCCGCACCACTTCATGACCGCTCGAACTGTTTTCATCAGTATACGTCTTCCACTCAAAGAGCATCTCCAGTAACTGAAGTAGCTCTCGCTGGTAAAAGCCAAACTTGATCTTGTACGCACCGTCAAAGCGCGCTTTCTCGGCCACGTCTTCAGGCGAATCTTCGATAATCGCCTCTTGCGTGATGAGCATCAACACACTCAAATGCGGGCTCGCGAGGTACGACTTGAGCGCATCCCAAGCGGCAGAGTGCACTGTTACGCCTCCAAACTCTCCAATCGGCAAGAAGTACACCCCGAAAGCGCCAAATACATGGTTCAGTGGCGCCATAGCCCTCGTTGCCTTGAAAAGCTGAGTTTTTGAGCTCGAGTGTGCTCGCTTTGACGGCGGCAGCAGCAGATTCTGGTACTCCTGATGCACTTGGGCCAGCAATTTTTGCACAAAGAGCTCCGATTCACTCGAACTCACCGACTCAAGCTCGTCTGACTTGTTGCTGAGCATGATGTGAGCACCGTGAGCCAGCGCTTCTCGTACACCCGGAAGGTTCCACGCGAGGCGGTACATCTGACGCAGCTTCTCGATGACCGTCGCACGTGAGTTACCTCCATCCTGACCTGATCTGTTCGCCACCACGGCTGCTTCAGCTAGTACCAGGGCTTCTTGAACAAAGACGTTGGTCTTGGCACAAAACTGTCCGCCGAGATGGATGGTCAGGTTCACTCTTGCAAACGGCACATTCTCAGCTTTGTCAGCGACCGAGCCCCAGAGAATCGTCGCGCTTCTTGTTTGACTGCCATCGCCATCATCATCTTCGTCACTGTTCAATCCCACCTCGGAGGCTGATAGTAGATTGTCATTGCAGAGCGCGACAAGCTCAAAGTGTCTCGGGAACCGGGCAACCGTCGAGAAGCTCGCCTGGAAACTTGGAGCGCTCTGGATATTCACGAACGAGATCTGATAATAATGCTCAGGTCGCAAATGCGTCCAGAAGAACGAGTTGGGCGTCTTGGCTTGGAAATGCTGGAACTGTCTCCTCGATTCGCCCGTCAACGGGTTCGTAATGACGGAGATCACGTCAAAGTCGCGATCAACCTCGAGGAGAACCACGGCGCTCGTGTCGTCGACAAAGCCGACCACAGGTCCCAGTAGAACTTGCGCCATCTCTTGCGCATGATCACGTGAGCTTATGCACGTGATTTGGATGCGCGTCTTGCCGGCTGGTGCTCCAATGCCAAGAGCTGACGACAGCGAAGCGCTTGTATCCAACGTCAATGTCGCAAACGCCTTCTCGTTGGTGATCTCGGTGTGCTCCACCTCAAATCGCTTGTGAATCGTCCAGATTTTCCGTAGTGTGAAACTAACTTCTTCACCGACGCCACGCGAAGGAGACGCAGCAATAGCTCCGATGATGTACTGCTTCGCCTTCGTGCGCATCTTTGTGTCTTTCACTGACGATTTCCCTCGAAACCGAAGACTACTCGCCCCCGAGAGCAGCACGAATTCGCGATTTGATTGTTGCATTTTCCAGTCAAAGAGCATCTCGAGCAGCCGCTTCTGAGCCTCTGGGTTGTGTCCCCACCAGCTCTGTCGCTCTGGGTGTGCCTTTAGAGTACTGTCACTGCTACTACTCGCAGTTTTAAGCTCTTCAGGAACCCCGTCCACCACTGGCAGCTCGGAGCAGATGACCCACAACTGCACTTTGCTCGACTCGAGGTTCTTCTCAACAAATTCCCACTGCAAGTTGCTCATCAGCTCGTTTTCAGCCGCCTGTGCTCCTCCCGGCTCGAGGCGCGTGCTCCGCAAGTCGAGAAACAGAAAACCAATCTCGCCTACGCAGTACACAAACTCTTCACCTCGCTGCGGCACGAGCAGCTGGTTGTAGCTCACGAGCTGCTTCTCAGCTTTCACTTTCTCAGCTTCGAGGGCTCGCAGGTGCTTCTCGACACGCCGCGCACCTTCGATCTCGCGGCGTTTCTTCTGCAGCTCCAGATCGCTCAACACAAGAGGGATCTGCCGCCCGAGCTGGTAGATCTGTGCGGTCGACGCGAGCGCCTTCTCTGCGATGCTAAATAGCTCTTTCTGTGGTCATGATGTGATGGCCTTAACACACTGTAGTCCTAGGATCACATATAAAGATGGCGCTGCTCAATACGCACCTCTCGCTGGTAGAGCTCGTCCATTTGATCGTCCCAGAGCTGCCGCTGGTACTCGTGATACAATCTCCTCGCACACCTCGTCACAGTGCGGATCACTTGCATCTGAGCCATGCAAAGTGATAAAACGCGTTAAATACAAGACCATATCAAGCCATTACGACCACACAAGGATTACCTGGATCGTGGGCTTCTCGTGGTCAATGTAGAATTCCCGTCGTGTCGTGAACGCCGGGTACACGTCCATGTCGCTCCAGATCATCAAGTTGGACGCGTGCGCGAGCACGAAACGCAAGTCGGGCATCGCGTTCCATTGCGTGCGGTACGCTGACCGCAAGATTTCCATCGCCTGGGCCTCAATCGCCTGCCAGTTTGGTAGCTTGGAGGTAGTTATTGACGCATGGTGCATCAGCAGAGCGCAACTCTGGTCGAACATGCGCTCCATTACCACTTGGCCGCCGAGGTGAACGACGAGCAGTGCATCCTTGGTCGCGACCAGCTGCCTCACGTCTTTCCACAGATTCGCCTCGCAACGCGCCATGTCGTACAGATTGTTCCCACTAGCCGCGACGACGTGAACTGCGCTATTCGTTTCTAGCGATGGCGTGCGGAATCCACCGCTGCGAGCAACGACGTCGCGCATGTCGATGCCGCCAAAGGAGAATTTGTAGTCGCGACCGGGCAGCAAGCGCTTCACGTGGAACGCCACAGGCCTCCCCACTATGCAGCGCACGGAGAGCGTACACTGTGTCAGCTCGTGCATTTCCCCATCGAGCGTGTTGAGCACCGAGATGTGGCAGGTCACGAGCGCGTCCACGTCGACTTCCAGCAAGACCCGCGCACTGGAAAAGTCCACTTTGCCCACCACGGGACCCACGAGCACACGTACGCCTACAACGCCAGCCCACAGACAGTACACAAACACAGGCGTTAGAACCGCCATCATCACCCCGATGTACAGCGTACAAGGCTGGACCTGCTCGCGTGGAGATCACAGCGCCGTCGATGCGGAGCTGGTGCGGCAGAACAGAGTGCAGCTGCTGCGAATGCGCGCCACCATCAACGTTGCTGCTGAGCCGCTGAGCAGCGCGCTCGAGCTCCGCGAGCTGCTCTTGCAGCGCCGACGCGCGCGCCATCTCGTCCACACTCGGCGCATTCCCCATGTTCTGTGGTTTGACGACTGCGGGGTTTCCGGCGTCGATGTTGAAGTCCGCAAAAGATACATGCAACAAGAGAGAAGAGTCGTATGCAAGAAAAGAGGTTTAAAATTTATACGATAATATTAGAAATTTTATAATTAAATATTTAAGCTAGTATAATTTCAACGAGTCGCATGACCCTGCAGTGCTCCGGTCGAACTACCGCACCCACAACTGAGTCGCTCCTGAGTTCAGCCTCACCAACATGGTTGTCGCCAAGATGAATAACCACGGCATCTCCGAGACCACTCCGCTTGTGGTGCTCGACGTCAAGGCACTCTTCGAGTAACAAGTCGACCACGATATCTCTAAGGCACCACTGGTGCTGAACGCACTTCGAATTTGTTTGACATCTCCGACACACGTGTCGACGTACTTTGATTTTTTGCGTTGCTAAGTTCTTAATCAATTTCATCGCATCAGAGCACATGCTTCATCTTGGCTGTCTAAGTACATGTCAAACTTTCTATTCTTTGACGACAAATCTAATTATGGTGCATGGGCACCACAGAGAAAGCGCTCTGTGTTGTCTTTATCGAGGCTCTCCACGAGCATCCTTGGCTATAGCAGCCTGTCAGTCAGAGCGAATGAAGAGCCCTCCACCTGTCGGCGCTGCTCCGACTGCCCCGCCGTCAATGGCTGGCTCGTCTTCGTCCTACAGCGGCGCGCGTCGAGATCCGTCCACGCAGTCCCGTGCGTCATTGAAGCAGCAGCGTGCTGGTCCATCTCGGATGCTCTAGTTGCCTTTTACTCACTGCGTGAATGTCTTCTGTCTCTCCCCACTGTAGTACGACGGTCTAGAACTCCTGATGGGACTTTTTCTAGAGTCCTCAGCAACAACAACAACCATACTCCAGTCACTAGTCTCGACTCAGCAACAACTTCGCAACCACACTCGAGTCGCCGGATAGAGAACGGCTCGGTGCGCGTCGTGGTGCGTGCACGGCCGCTGAACGCCGTCGAGAAGGCGCGCGGCGACCAGCACTTGTTCCGCTTCTCGGCCAAGGAGCCGCGCGACATGCAGGTGATCTCAGCCGCGGCCGGCGCGGGCAACCGCGAGCTCGTGCGCAGCTTCCAGTTTGACTTCTGCGCGTCCGAGGAGCTCTCGCAGACCAGTTTCTTCCGCTCAAGCGGTGCCATGGCGCTCATGGACTCAGTCGTCGAAGGGTACCTCGCGACGATCTTCGCGTACGGCCAGACGGGCTCCGGCAAGACCTACAGCATGTCCGGCATCGAAGAATTGCTGGCGGGCGCCCACAAGAAAGTCCTGGAGCCCGCGGCGGGAAGTCCACAGCGGCTGTCGCTTGGCAATGACCGCGTCGAGCTCTCGGACGGTATCATCCCACGGGCGCTCAAGTACCTCTTTACGCTCTTTGAGAAGGCACCCAAGGAGGTCAAGTTCGTTGTGCGCGCGTCCTACTGTGAGATCTACAACGAGCAGGTCTTCGACTTGCTCAACCCAGCCTCAGGGGCGCTTAGTGTGCGCTGGAACGACCGCAGCGGCTTCTACGTTCAGAGCTTGCTCGTGGTCCAGTGCGACTCGATCGACGACGTCATGGCCGTCGTGCAAGAGGGTCACAAGAACCGGCGCGTGGGCACCCACGAGATGAACAAGGACTCAAGTCGCAGCCACTCGATCATGACGGTGCATGTGGACCGGCAGACGACGGATCCGAACGACGGCCACGTGATCTCCAAGTTTGGCAAGGTTTCGTTCGTGGACCTGGCCGGCAGCGAGCGCCTGAAGGAGACTAAGTCGTCCAACACAGAGGAGACGAGCAACATCAACAAGAGTCTGCTGACGCTCGGTAAGGTTATCTCGGCGCTCGCGTCCAAGGCGAACGCCAGCTTCATCCCGTACCGCGACAGCAAGCTCACCAAGCTGCTCATGGACTCGCTGGGCGGCAACAGCCTCACGCTCATGGTCGCGTGCGTCTCGCCGTCGTCCGTGGCGCTCGAGGACACGCTCAGCACACTCAACTACGCCACGCGCGCCAAGAACATCCAGAACAAGCCCACGGTGCAGGTGGACCCGATGGAGTTCGCGCTCAGCAACCTGCGTAAGGAGAATCACCAGCTGCGCGCTGAGAACGAGGCACTGCGGATGCGGCTGCGCTCGCTGGGATCAGGAGCCAATGGACTCCGAACTAGTCAGTCGAGGTTGCTCCTGGAAGGCGATGAGTCACCACGGCATCATCACAATCAACAACAGCATCAGCAGATGAATAGAAATCCGAGCCTTGCATCGATTCCATCGACATCCCGACTACAGCCGCTGCCCGAGAGCAGCTCACACCTTGTGCTCCCACCCATCGGCGCGTCGCGATCTCCAGGGAAGGAGCGCAGGCAGCAGGGGCTAGTGCCGACCAAGCCTTCTGGGGAAATGCATGTATCTTCTGTGAACGTGGACGCGTACAAGAATCAGTTGATGTCACTGCAGGAGGAGAACGAGACGCTCGTGCAGCACTCGACGGCTGCAGACCTCAAGATGCGGCAGCTCAAGGCCGAGAACGAGAAGTTGCAGCAGCAGCTGCGACAGGCGGCAACTGTGGACGTTGGTGCCAAGTCATCGCCAACCAAATCCACTCGCTATAGTAGTGGCAGTGGCAACAGCTCTTCCAGTGCAGTCGACCAGCTGAAGCAGCAGGTCCAGCAGCTGCAGCAACGCGAGCAGGAGCTCATGCAGGCACTGGTACGTACTACTTTTTGTGTGATCGTCTGTCTGTCGACTAAAGGATCGCAAGGTGGCTGGCTACATGCTGAGTTTGGATGGGACTAACGAACTCGATGCTGGATCTGTGTTATCTGCACAGGCACGGCGAAGTCGAGGCAACCGCGACGCACAGTAGCTGTAGAAGAGCTTGAGACACGCGTCGGCATTGTATGAGCGCCTCGCAATCCAGTTTTGAGCTCATTTTTGCAAAGAAGAGAGAAGAGAAATTGCCACAATAGCTGACTTGGTCATTCTCGTCCTGAGTCTTCCACAAGCGCGACGAGTGTGTGCGTTCGATTCTTGTTCTTGACCTCGACGACACTATGCTTGACTCTTGACGTAGATACTGCAGAGCCCGAGTCTCCCTCTGGAACTCTTCCGAGCTTTCTAGGTGCTTGAGTTGCTCCTATCTGCTTGTATCTAGCTAGCGTCAGTAGCTCGTCAGATCCGCTCGCTGAGGCGGGGTAGCTTGTCCGCTGTCAATTAACTGAAGCACCATGTCCAGTAGCTTCAAATTGAGCTGGACGTATCGTCGCCATCAGATCACAGGGCTTCTCGGACTCGTCGATCGTCTGCTCAACAGCGCCGATTTGGTAACTACACTCTTCGCTAAGCTAAACTCGCCTGAGTGGGGCTCTTTCAAATATGGCAGTGGTATCCTGGAACTCGGATCTCTCCG
Organism: Globisporangium alternatum; assembly: GCA_023334315.1. Taxonomy (NCBI): domain Eukaryota; phylum Oomycota; class Peronosporomycetes; order Pythiales; family Pythiaceae; genus Globisporangium; species Globisporangium alternatum. The sequence continues at coordinate 13,970 of JAASGT010000451.1, read as the reverse complement.
TCTCGACACGAAGGGCTCCTCCGATCGTGTACGTTCATTACATCAAGGGCACGCTGATTGGGTGCTTCAAAACGCGAGCCAACTGGTGTTCAAACGACATTCATTCCATTACAAGTGCCCAAATTAATAAAATTGCTCCCAAAATCAATTATTTTAGACGTGGGTCGTGGGCTACGAGCCCGCATTTGATCGGGTAGAACCCAAAATTTACATCGTTTAAACGAATACAGATTTTGTCTAATAAAATGGCTTACAAAGCAACGGACAATTTTGGGCTGTAATTTTTTTCGTGGGTTGTCAAAATGTTACATGTGTTGAAAACGCATAGTGAGCGCAAGTTGTTTAGAAACCATGCAATTTGGGTTACCATCATTCTTTATAAATCACACAAAAAACGCTCCAACCTCAGCTGAGGTTGATGCGTTTTTTTTGTGTGAATATTTTGTAAATGACGAATGGCTACACCTTGAGCTTTGAGTTGACGCGTGGCTGTCAAAGTAGTGCCTGGGATTCTTCCTGGTAATAAATAATGCAGCTGCATTATTACGCGGTGGCCTGCCTGAAAGTCTGTGACTGAAGAGAAGATGCCAGGCATGTCAAGAAGAACTAACACGAAGTGAATCCACCACACACAACTGGTGCCAGTTGCCCTCTTAGCAACCTTGTCGACTGTAACCACATCTCGCCACTCTCATACGCTGAGCGGACTCGAGCTTGCGTTAGTATATCGACCTTGCTGCTTCATCTGGCATGCGTTGGTTTTCTGCTGGTGACGGCCTTCCGAGACATACAAGAGCGCTTTCATATCGCAATTTCGTAGCAAGGTGGCGCTTTCTATGAAGCAAGAGCAGGGCACTACTGCTGCGACCTTCAGACAACCTCGCAGCAAACCATTTTAGCTCGCGCAACCTTCAGATAACCTCTCACCTTCTTAACGCTCTCTCAAAAACGCTCAATCAGTTAAAAACGATGTTTCTTTCTTGTCTAAATTAATTATCTCTGTTCCTCGATTGTGTCTACTTTTAGAGTAGCTTTAGATAAAGTCTTCTTTATAAATAATATTCTAGCACCAACCGGTTGTTCTTCCGTACGAGTTTACTCTAAAAGAAGAATTTGCATACAAACGCAAGTCTAATCCACGGGATTTTGCGATAGTAAAAAAAACTTGCCCTTCCCAGGAGGTTTTCATCCGATCATCCAAAATGGATATTTACTTGAGATTTGTAGAGAAACTGCACATTGAAAGATAGGAACCATAATTGAAATCTGAGGGCAACAACTTCAAACGACCATAAAAGGTATGCTGTTTTGAAGCTGCAAAATAGGTCATTTAAATTGTTATTTGAAACTTCACGACTTTTTCTTGAACATACAAATTCAGAGTCTTCTGCAATTACTATATGTACGTTTTTTTAGCAAAAAATGGTAAGGAGCTACGCGCCTTCTCTTCTTTAATCTTGATATTTGTATGTTTTGTCCAAAAGTGATGAAACATTTACGTAGAATAAAGAGAATTTGCACGCGTCCTAACATGTTGTCCTAAAAAAGGGGGGAGGAAAAGGAACGTAGCGCATAACCAATATTGGATGGAACAAACCGCGTCGCGAAACTATGGCGGAGCAGGAGGCCAAGGACGAGCGGCAACAGAGGCTGGAGAAGCTACGCAATTTTGTGGACGACGACAACAGCGACTCCAGCAGCAGCAGCGATGATGGAAACGGGCCACCCGTCGCTACCATGGTCGCCACCGTTACCGAGTCTCTCGCGGTAGCGGCGGAGACGTCGGCAGTGGCGCCGCCCCAACGCCGCAGCAGTCGCGTTCCGTTGCCGTCGGCGAAGAAGAAAGCGACGGCGAAGACTGCGACGCCCACGAAGAAGAGTGCGACGAAGAAGAAGAAGGTCGCGAGCGACGCAGAGAGCAATAGCGATAGCAGCAGCAGTGGTTCTGAAGACGACGAGGAAGAAGCGCGCGGCAGAGCGAAGAAGCCGAATCACAAGAAGAGCTGTACTTCTAGCAGCAGTCCGAAGATGTCGCGAGCCGCCTTCTCCTCCTCGCAGAGAGATCGCAGCGCGAGAGCGACGAAGAAGAAGCCGACGAAAGAAGCAGCGGATGCGAAAGAACGCGTTGAGAAGGCCGTCGAGAAAGTGCAGCTGGCAAAGGAGAGGCGAAAGGCGGCGCCCGCGAAGAAAGAGCATACAGTGGTGAAGAAAAAGAAGGTGACGCCAGTAGCAACGAGCGACTCCAGCGAAAGCGACACGGGGAGCGACAGTGACGACTCAACCAAGCAGAAGCGAAGCGAGAGGCGCAGCAAAGCTGAGAGTGCGGCGTCTGCGATCGCAATGGCTAGAAAGCGCGAGGTTACTGCGAAAGAACGAGCCGACCGCGCGGCGCCGAAGCGTGTTCCACCAGTTGTACAGAGCGAAGCGCCTGCGAAAAAGAGAGTGGATCAAGGCGTGCAACGAATCCGGCTGCGGCGGATACCGTCGGACGACAGCATCAAGCCTGAGTACGAAGTGGCGAGAAGCCGTTCGAGCAGCGCCAGCCGCAAGCGTCCGCTTCCTTCTCCGAAAGTGCGCGCTGGTAACCACGAGGCTGTGGAGAAGAAGCCCTCGAGCGCTGATCGTGACCGGCCGACGACACTGAAGGAGAGAAACGAGCCGAAAACTTTGACAAAGGAGAACGGCGGGTCTGTATCGAGCAGCAAGGCAAGCACTGTCAGCAAGCGAGAGGCTTTCAAGAAAAAGCAACTTTCGCAAGAGGAACAAGATCGGAAGATGGCTCTGGCGCTCAGTTCCAGAAAATCAGACCGATCACGACGACGAACCGGTTCCGAGGACACACTCGACAGCGTGAAGCGAGAAGCATCTGCTGACGATCAACCGAACAAGAGGAAGCGAGCGGGACCAAGCGCAGCGTCCCCGACTGCGGTCGAGCTGTCAAAGACAGACGACCAGAAGCCGCCGAAGAGGGTCAGGAAGACGAGCGTTGACACTGGAAGCAAGCGTGTGGACACGCCGAAAGCCAGTGACAAGTTCAAGTCGCCAAAGAAGCTTCAAAAGGATCCTGAAGAAGCTGCCGGTGTCGTGTCGCGGGCAAAGTCGCATCCAGAGGAGAAGCCGACGCCACCTCGGAAGAAAACGAAAACACGCACGGGCAGTCAAGATAACGGTGTGAGCAGTCAAGAAGCTGAAGAGCACAAGACGAAGCGAAGCGCGACTCCAAGAAACGAGAAAGAGCGCGACGAAGCGTCAGAGAAGTGGAGAGAGCGAAAGTCTGTGCCTCCCTTGGAGTTCGAAGGAATCACCGAAAGGGTGAAGCCTACGCACCTGCTTCTCGGATCGAAATTACGGCCTGATGGCGATGCTGTCGTCGGGAAGAAGCTCATGCTTGGGCCAATCACACCTTCAATAAAAGAGAAAGAGCGCGACGAGTTGCAGTTGAAGAAACGGCGAGAGCAGAGGAGTTCGTCTGGTGTGGAGTTCGAAAGACTGCCGAGAAAGAAAACCGAGTCCGACGATCGCTGTGATGCTGATGAACCGACCACAGAGAAACGCACCAACGGCTCCAACTCCGTGGCTGAATCAATCAAGGCGAACGATGCAGTGAAGAGTGAATCTGAGTTTGAAAATCGTCTGGAGAGTGACCTAGCAAGCTCAGAAACCCAGTCGAAGCTCCCTGTTCCAGCAGAGGAAACCACGGAACTCGAAGAAACGAAGCGAGAGCCTGCAGCTGGTGAGACACAGGAGAGTTCTGCGGACTCGACTCATCAGAAGCCAACGTCAATCGAGTTGGCCGAAGCCGAAGCTGAGCCAGTGAAGAAGGTCTCGACTGAAAATGGTGGCGCCAAAGAAGAAAGCGAAGAAGAAGGCGCGGTTGTGGCTGACGTCGTCGCTGTTTCAGTAAACGGTGATGGCCCTAATCGAGACGCCAACGTCGATGCAAAAGAGGAAAAGAATGGAAATGGTGATGTGGCCAAGCCAGTCGCTGATCCCGTCGATTTGATGTCGTTTGTCATTCCGAAAAAGAAAATTCGGAGAACCGACGACTATTCCGCTGCCCGCGCTTCAGCACCTTCGTCACTGCCGCCAGTCATCAACCCTTCCATTCGACGAACTCCGGCATCCAGTCCTCTTCCGCGCGAGCTAGAAGCAGGCAAAGGCAACTCGGTAAACAGTCGAGCTGAGCGTGAAGAACGAGTGATCCCTCGCCGACGACGAAGGACTAAGAATCCAGTGCCAGTGGCTATTCCTGTGGTATCTCGACCCGAGAGAGACTTCATGCATCTCGCGAGGAAGGTGAACTCGCTCGTGGAAGCAGCTCGCAAAACCCACGCAGCCGCAGAGGGCTCCAAGTCGAGTCCTCGAGTCGGTCCGTACGATGCTGTCGACTCGAATGGCAACGTGATTCCTGATTTCATCCCACGCATGAAGTGCCCGACGAAGAAGCAGATGAAGACCCAGACCGACCGATTTCCTACGCCGTTCTTTGGTGTGTCGATGTCTTTGCCAAGTAAAACAAAGCCAGCTGAGGATATCAGTGCAGAACAACCTGAAGGCTCGAGTAACCAGTCTGAGGCGTCGCAAATGGAGATCAACACCTACGAACAGCTGGTTTTCGAGCGACGTGAGGATCGCGAAGTGTACCTGAAGAAGATGTACGGCACCGCATTCGTGCCGCAGCTTCTGCGAGGACGGACATCGCTGATCATGCGGAATGTGCGCTACGAGCGCAAATCGACCGGCTTCCAGTTCAACACGGAACGCGACAGAGAGGAGTTTGCGAAGTCACTAAGCGAGCGGTACACGATGAACAAGTCGGTGCCGCGCTGTGAGATCCCGCCGAAGAACTGGCAGCAGCTGATGAACAAGATGCCTGCGATTGTGTACCTTCACTACATGAACAAAGAGGATGGCGAGCTCGCAGCGCAGCGGTTCTTTGACGACAACGGCGTTCCGTTGGAGAGAAAGCGTACAAACCGTGTCGGCGGGACGATCAGTGCTGGCAACTCACCAGCGCCGCAGACGGCCCCAAGGCGATCTCGTTCGATCGAACGAAGTGCACCAGAGTCGTCGCCTGTGGTTGCAAGAAAGGAAAGTTTGCCACGCGACTCGAGCCAAGGAGCTCGAAGCTGGCAGCCGTATCATGACGAGCAGCACCCGAACGACAGACGCGAGGACCGGAATAGCTCGGGCTCTGGTAGGGGTCCGAGAGAGTGGCCGTCTCGGTTCAGCGATTCGCGTGATGACCGTCGACTGGAGAGAGTAGAGGAGCCCCGCGGCGATCGGCGTTTCGACCAGCGTTATGGACCGAATGATGGTGCACGAGACGGCAGCCAGCGATCGCGTCGACGACGAGGGGACCGAAATCGATCGCGAACTCGGTCACGTTCGAGATCTCGCGCTGATGCGTCGCAACCTCAGTCGCAGTCGGTGCGCGAGTACGATGAGAACTACTGGCCTTCCGACAATGATAAAAAGGTTGAAAGGCGGGGAGAGGATGGCGAGCACTCGGACTTTCACGACTCGCAAGCGGCAAATTCTGCGGAGGAGCTCAGTGATAATCAAGGACGGTCGATGCTTCGATCGTCTCCGCAAAGTGAACGTTCGCGTCCGTACTCTGAAGTTGAGGATGGTGAAGAAAATCGAAGACTGGACGACAGACGCGGTGATGCTGACGGTCATCGAGACCGCACTCGCTCGGAGAGCTTGGGGAAGGAAAATCGAGAGTACTCGAGCGTCCCGAAACGTCAACAGGCCAGTCAGGATATTGTTGAGATGGAAGAAGGCAGCATTTCCCGTGAAGAGGAGCAGCTGGAGAGAGGCGACGGAAGACCACGGAGCCCTGAGCAGGACCGACCTGATGGAGATCGTGAAGAAGCTCGTGGCTTTGACGACAACCGTCGGCACCGTAGAGGCGAGGAGTTTGAAAGAAGCCTCAGTAGAGATGATCCATACTACCACCACCACCACAACGGCTACGACAACGACAACCAGGACGCTGATCGAGTCCCTCGCAACGGGGAGTACGAGTTCGCTGGTCACGATCGCCATCCGAGACGGCGTTCTCGTTCTCGGTCCCGCTCGCATCTAAGGCAGCCACCACCGCATTTGAACCACCCAGATCGATTGGACCGCGGCCGAGAGCATGCAATTCACCATGATCGAGAATACAGCCACGGCAGAGAAAGTGGGCGTTTCGGTGGCGAGTTCGACGATCGGAACGGCGGGTATGACTATCAGCACGGTCACCACGAGCAAGACCGGGCTTTCCACCGACATGGCGGCCGTGGCGGTGACAAGTATGCGCGCCACCAGCGCCATCATCATCCGTACTAAGCCGAAGAGAAGACAATCGAGGGCAAGAAGGTACATGTGATGCATTCATTGCCAGTAGATAAAGATGGGTTTATGTATTGTGTGTTCGATGTGATTATGTGAAGTCTTAGCACACATCCACGACATGAGAGAATTACCCGCTTGTGAACCAGCAGATCAAGACTCCGCATCCATCTCGCGTCCTTTCTTGAAGAGGAACTCGGCCAAGTAGTCGATCGGGTCGTCGGGCTGCACCTTCACGACTTCCAGCATCCCTTCGGTGAGCGCAGGCAGCACGGTGTCCATCAGATACGCGCGCAGAGGCTTGGCTCGCGCCTCCAGCAGCTCCGTCTCCTCGCGCTGAATCAGCTCCAGTCGCGCACGCTCGGCCGCCACGCGCGCTTCGTGGTCTGCGGCGTCTTTCTCCTCCTGGTCGGCAGCCTGCTGACGCATTCGAGCATCCTCTTCTTGGCGCTTGGCATCGAACTCGCGCTGCATCTGACGGAGCTCGTCACGCGTCGGGTGGAAGTTGCACGGCGCCTTCGCGGTCTTGCCGCCCTGCTCCAGGTACTTCCTGATCGGGTCGTGGAAGTTCGCAGAGTCGCGAAAGGCGTCTTCAGTGTCCAGATGCAGCTCCAAGACCTCGATCCCCGATTCGGCATCTTCTCCTCCAGTAATGATGGTGGTGGCACCGCTGTCATCAGTGGAAGCTTCGCTCTTCCTCTTCTCGAAGAACGTCGCCAGTGCCTCAATCTGACTAGTAAACTCTGCGTGGCGAACGTCGAAGGCCGTTTGTGTGTTGCCCGTCGCCTCGGCTTCTTCCTCTGTGAGCTTTTGCGCCCGCTTCTCGAGCAGTGACCTTGGCGCATTCAGCACGATCACGCGGTTCGGCGCCTGGATCTGGTGCTGAGGGCGCAGTTGTGCGAGCAGCACCTTGGATCGAGACTTTCCGAGCATCTGCCCGTTGGATTCGTCGCCTTCACCGCCGTCCTCTTCATCTGCAGCGGCGTCTTTGCTTGTGTCGTCGCCATCTGCGGGATTCTCACCTTCGCCAGTGCCGTCCTCGCCTTCGCCGTCCTCACCTTTCGACTTCTGGTGCAGGAGCTCAAACACCTTTGAAGCCTGCTCTTCAGTGACCGGGAGACCGTCGAGGACGTAGCCCTGGTTGCGGCACGCAGCACTGCAGAGTTTCCAGCGCAATAGCTCGACGATCGCAGTCTCCGGGAGCTCATTGAGCTGCTTGTTCGCCTCCTTCCAGTCGCGCAGACCGTCTCGCACTTGTTTGAGCTCTTCGTCCGGCTCGCCTTCTCCAGCTTGAGTCGCAGCAAGCGCTGCTGAAGTGTCGTCTTCATCAGTCTCCTGCTGCTGAGATCCCTCAGAGAGTGACAGCACCTCGTCCACAACACTCTGGAGCGAGATGTACGGTAGGTAGTAGTCCTTGGCGAGCTTCCTGCTCAACTGGGTCTTCCCCACCTGCGGCGGTCCAAGCACGACGGTCTTGAGCGGCCGGAGGTCCATCGCTTGGATGAAGTCGCGCACGAAGAAGCTCAAGTCGCCCAGGAGTCCGCTCTCGTAGTGTTTCCACTCGTCCGGAGCCACGAGCTGGTTCATGAGCCCCGCCTCCGTGTTGAAGCATAAGTGCAGCTGCAGTGGCGCCACGAGTCCGTCATCCTCTTCGACGAGTAGCTCGTCAGCCTCATCTGCACTGACGACATCGCGCACACTGCCGTTACCCAGGAGAATGCTGAGGCCGCAGCAAATGTCCCGCAACGTGGTCGAGCGACTCGCCTTGTCGACCGCCAGCAGGTAGTTCTTGGGCTGCGGCCCATCGGACGACGCGAGACGGAACACGAGGATCGCCAGGTCGTACACGCTGATCATCGGCAGCAGGTTGCTGCCGTTCCTGGCGCTGCCACCGGGGATGTTGGGCACGAGCAGGTCTTTGGCCGGGCACATCCACGCGTTGCGGAACACGAGGTAGAAGTTCGACTGCGCGCCGCCGTAGACCAGACCCGCGGCCACGAGGTACGTCTCGAGTTCATCGGGCCGGTTCGCACTCAAGATCTGAGTCTCGGCGGTCTTGAGCTCGGCGTACTTGCGCGCAGGCTTGCGAGTCTTGAATTCGTCCTCCTGGTGCGGCACGGGGCCTTCGGGCGACGTTTCCTTGGCAAAAGTAGCGTTCTTGCTCCACGTGAGCACGCTCGAGATCGCGATGAACTTCTTGACGCTGCTGCTCTCGGTTTCGTCCTCGTCGATCTCAGCCTCGCTCTCGTTGGGCTTCTCGTGCACCTTGAGCATCTCCATGGCAAGCTTGGGGTCGTTCACAAGCGACGTGATCACGACAGAAGACGCCTTGATGAGCCTGGACCACGCGAGCTTGTCACTCACGAGCGCCACAGGCTCCTTGAGTGCGCGCGGCTTGTCGCTGGACGCGTGCGCCTGGATGCGTCGTTTGAAGACGTTCAGCTGCGCCTTAGTGGCGACGGTGCCCACGACTTCGAGGTCGGCATCCTGGCAGTAGCGAAGCAGCTCCTCGCCGAAAGTCGAGAAGAGGTCCGAGATGAACACGCGCATGCTGGGCTTGTTGAGCTCTTTTTGGTGCCTGGTTTACAACTGAGAAGACTGCATGGAGACGTGGAGAAGACGCGTCCGTTACGACACTCAACCAAAGCTCTCCAGTGCATCAAGAATTCGCACGAGTTTATTTTTGCCCATCAGGTGAGGCGTGAATAGCGAACATGTGCTCGCTTATCACGGTGATTGACCAGCAGCTCCTGCCTGTATCAGTCCAGCAGAGGAAGAGTGATAGAGAGAGAAAGGTGAGAGGACGAGCGTGAAGGACCATGACGTGGGAGCCTTTCCGCCTGCCGCCTGCCTCGGTTGCGGGCAGCATGAAGGCAGCGTCGTCACCAACGAACAAACGCAATGGTACGTCCACTTCACATCGCTCCAGGGCTTGTCGTGTCACGATCACTAACTCACCTTTGCTTGCAGTGGGCGTCCTGGAGCTAAAGCTCAAGCACCGGCTGCTCGAAGACCCCAACTCCGTCGCCATCGGCATGCTGCATCGCCACCACCAGGACGGTGATGGCTCGGAGAGCAAGAAGCGCAGCAGCAAACACTCCAAGAAGACGCACAAACTACCGCAGCTCGCAGCAAAAGGAGACCTCCACCACCCCCACCATTTGCGTAGCGAACTCCTCGCTGAGCTCGAAGGCAGGGATTCCCGTCCCAACTCGTTCGACGCCGAGCGCGAGTCCGTCATGGATGCGCTGGAGTTGCCGTCGCCCACGCGCTCCGTGGTGCACAAGGTCGTGCAGCAGACCAAGGAGCACAAGCGCAAGCAGCTCTCGGAGCTGCCGCCCGTCGCCGGCGCCTTCAAGAAGCGCAGCGCACCGCAATCGCTCTTCCCGCGCGCCTACCAGCGCAACGAGCTGCCGATCATGATCGAGAGCCGTGCAGGAGGTAACACACTCCGGTGGACGCAGCCGATCACCGAGATCGACTACGCCAAGTACTTACCGCTCTTCCTCGAAGGGCTCACGGAGAAGTCGCACCCGTACAGCTTCCTGGCACGGGAGGGCGCGTTCCAGTTGCTCCAGTTCGGCAAATCGCGGCCCGAGAAGGTCGTCGAGTGCCTCCACCGCGTGATCCCGGCCGTACGCGCTGCGCTCGATACCCACGAGAGCAAGTACATCCGCGATGCGCTCATGATCCTCCAGGAGCTCACACAGACGCCTGGGGTGGGACCGCTGCTCGTGCCGTACTACCGGCAGCTACTGCCCGTACTCAACATGTTCAAGAACAAGCGACGGAACCTGGGCGACGACATAGACTTCCAGCAGCACCGCGCGAAGGACGTGGGCGAGATGATCCTCGAGACGCTCGAGATCCTGGAGCGCACGGGCGGTCCGGACGCCTACGTGAACATCAAATACATGGTGCCGACCTACGAAGGCGTGCGCACGTGAGCCAAGAAATGAGGAGACCTACTAGAGGGAAGCAGAAAATGCGTGACGTTGTAAACGGGGGAGAATGCAGACATGGACGAGCACGTTTTCCATTGTACAGACAGGATTGGGGGCGCGGGACGCTTGTAACTCGCTATTGTTGATAGACTAGGGCTGACGAGGGACAACGCTCACGTACAGAAAGCCGTCAGCGTACGCGAAGCTCCGGTACAAACTGATCACCGAGATCTCGTGCGGGACGCGGATGCCGTGCACGATCACCGCACAGTCGTGCGACGGGAACACGTCGGGCAGCAAGTAGCTCAGCACGTCGCCAATCGTCTTCTCTTCCTGGTCTGTTTACGCAATGGTCAGGACAACCCACAGAGCCAAAGATTACCACCACGGCATACTTTACAAGCTGCAAGACTGAGTGGCGAGTATGCTGTTATTACCGTTTGTCAAAGGCGTGATGGGCATCTGGATCGCAGGCGACTGATTCAGGTGGACGCGGATGGGGATCAAGCGCATGTTGCTGGACAAACTCACGTCCTCGTGGTCCAGCTGCAGGTCCTTTGTCGCCACGCGGTAGCTCTGAAAGTCGTCTACAGCCACACAACCAATCACAGTGAGTCCCCAGCCAGCTACACATAAACATTCAACACACCCAAGAGCTACGATAGAACAAGCGCGTACTGCTGATGACACTAGTCCAGATCTGGCTCTGCTGGGCCTCGGGCATCCCCATGATCACCTTCGTGGACCCGCTGCGCAGGAACGTCGCCTACAGAGAAACACAGGACTTGGTCAGTGGTGATCCGTGCGAGTCGTCCTCGTGCTACCCGGGAGTCATGCCTCGCGCCTTCGGTTCGCAGTGGCATCACCTACCTGCTTGAGGCTGTGCATGAAGTGAATCTCGACGCTCTTCTCGTTCTCGCACGGCAGGAGCTACCTCGATACAAGACACATAAGCCAACTGCCTGTCACTCAATCAGACGCAGGAAATTGCACATACCTCTTCGTGGGGGAACCCCTGGAAGTGCACCGTGATCTGCCACGGAAGCACTGCGTTCTCGAGATCGCCACTGCCGCCACTGAGCATGTCCCAGAGCACACCGAAGGGCAGGTGCCACTTGAGCGGCACGCCGTTGGCTTCGAACCAGATAGATGCGCCGTGCAGCCCGCCGAACGGTGGTGCCGCGTCGCGAAAGTACTCGACCACGTCCCGCGTCTGCGCCACGACGTAGCTCATGCGCGGAATCATCGCCTAATGGGCCATATACATAGAGATAAAGAGAGAGCTGTCAGCTATTGACAGGGTGAACCCATAACGCAATGCAAGCGTGACTACCAACTCACGTAGAATGGACGCGGCGCATGCAGCGTCGTGACTTCGGACGGGTGCAACGAGAAGACGACGGGCACGCGTCCGTACCAGAGGCGCTGGTCGATGGAGGCTGCGGGGATCTCCGCTGGCGCCGCAGCGCGCGCGCTCGCGTAGCGATCGGAAGCTAAGGAGCTCGCCATTCTTTGCGTTGTAAATGTGTATCCCACAAACGTGTCAGCAAAGAATTCCCTTGAAATGCATACCCTATCAAACAGTATGTTCGACAATTCTACACGAAATAGCACTACTGTGGGCTCCGAGAGCAAAAATAAAACAATTTGTGTAAAAAGCTTGAACGAGCTCACTAGCCTATCCGTTCGACGGACTTCCTCACCGTCCAGCCGACCGCCCATGCCTTCCAAAGCTCACTTTGCGCAAGTTATTGCCAACTGCTCACGACAGCCGACCACGGCGCGGCCGCTGTTCCGTTCTGTGCCCGCTGAGCGCAACGGCCTCGGCCCGAACAGCTCACTTTCCGTTCTCCCCGCTCGCTCGCAGACCAAGCAAGCAGAACAAGAGCGAGCCCCGACTACGCGACACGCAGCTCAACGCAGCGGCCGACCATGCTCCGCGTCCAACGCACCACCAGCGACGGCGCGCAAGCGAGCCACCGCCTCCAGCAGCAGCAGAAGCAGCAGCACGTGGCGCTCGCGCCAAGACCGCTCTTTCACAACACCATTAATGATGCAGCAATGGGCGGCAATAATGTCGACGCGTCGATGATGGCCATGGCCGCGATGCTGCCGCTCGACGACGACGACCGATTCGACAGCGTGTCCCAGCTGTGCCCGCAACAACACCAGCAGCCGCAGCTCCACCACGTTCACCATCACCACCTGAGCACCAACAGCCACAACAGCCAGCAGCACGCGCGACTAAGCCATAGCGCCAAGGCGCGCAAGATCAAGAGCGCCGGCGATGGCGGCAGCAGTACCCACTCGACCACGCCGTCATCAAGCACGCCGTCGGCATCCTCATCCTCTTCTGCCTCGTCTAATGGCACAACTGGCACTGGATTTGGACGCAAGGTACTCAAGCAGGAAGTGACCCATCTCCAGCAGCTCGTGAATGGCATGCAGCAGCAAGTGAACGCTGCGACACGGGAGATCCAAGAGCTACGCAACATGGTGGGTCTCATGGCCGACGATACGGTCCAGCAGCAGCAGCCACTGAGAAATCCACAGCCACCAGTGGACTTTCCCCAGCAACAACAACACCAGGAGCCGCTCTCGTGCGCCGTGACGCCGCTCATGGACATTTACCAGCAGAACGACTTCGCGTTCGCGCCTCAAGAGCTCAGCGCCGTGCAGCAGAGCGACCTGGCCGAGCACTTTGGCTTCGCGGCCAACAACGACAATGGCAGTGACGACGTGCAGAACTCATTCTACTGCAAAATGGAGCAAGAGCTGATTGGCGACAATGACGACGACTTCCAGCTCTTCTTCCAGAATTGAGTGGACGCAGTGGACTCGGGCGGATTTTGACGGAGTCATTGAGAGGAGCCGAGTGGTGAAGATTAAAGTAATGGGACAATGATTTATAAGGAAAGAGACACCAAGGAGATGATGAAGAACCAAGAGCGAGCAAGCGGTAGCTGCTGTGTGACGAGACACAGACAGCGAGGCAAGTGAGACCGGCAGCTCGCGTCCGAGGAGTGTTTCAAAATGCGTAGGACGTGTTGCATGTGATTGATTGATGATGAGCTTGTCGTGGTTGCATTTCGCTACTAATCCATTAACAACAAACTTAAAGAAGCGACATATGAACAAAGCAACCATCGTGGCTGTGATGATCCGACTTCGAGCTGCTCATGAGGCTTTCCATTTTGTCATCCAAAGTCGGAGCTTGAGTGGTGGCTGCTTGTTGGCTAGTGACGGAACGAAAAGAGCAAGGGGGCGGTAGGTATCCGTAGCGAACGAAATGAAATAGACGAGGCAACTCAGTGCGCTCAAGAGTTCCTGAAGTCCATCGAGCGACAAGCGAACGTACAGGTCACGGAGATTCGCACCGTGCGCACCGACGGAGGCACAGAGCTCTTGAACATAGACTTCAGGCAGCTCGTCGCCGACAACGGCCTGCGGTACCAGCACGCCACTCGCTACCGCAGCAGCCAGAATGGAGTTGCCGAGCGTGCAATCCGCACTGTGACTGAGATGGCAGCGGCCATGCTGATCGAATCGCTTCTGCCGCATTACTTGCAGGAAGACACGCTGCAGTACTATATAGTACATCATTGCAGTCTCTAAGGGTGTCTAGGGGTACTCTAGATGCTCTTATATGCGAAGGAATAGCGGACGATGTGGCATAAAGGATACACT
>JAASGT010000450.1:0-25073 GCA_023334315.1 Globisporangium alternatum | reverse complement strand
CTGCTAGTATCTGGCGCAGCTGGAGCGACACATCGTCGGGGCACAGCTGAGAAGCGTGTTGGAAGAATGTTAGCGACTCGTTGAATGCGCCGAGCTCGTCGAGGAAGACTCCCATGATCGTGAGCGAATGGAAGAGCTCTTTGACAAAGACCGAGTGGAAAACGAACTGCTTGTGGCGCTTGCGTGGCTGCTTGGAGATCTCGTCGCGGCTCGGGAGGGCGTGGCGCTGGCAGCACTTTACCATAGGCTGCTGCTGTTGTTCTGTTGATTTTGGGCGGTATGTCGCTTGATGGAGACACTGGAGGTCGTCGTTCGACATGTCGAGTCCCGCGAGCCGCACGAGGAGCTCGTGGGCAACATTGAGACTGCGCGCCGAGATGTTGACGCCCACATTCAAGCTCTCGAGGCAGTGCTTGGCCGTGGGGACACTTTTCACGATGTCACCCTGTAGAAAGTTGACGAATGCCAGCTGGCACTGCGCGGCTTGGTCCAGTGCTGGTGACTTCTTCTGGATCTGCTGGAGGCAGAACTGAGCCTGAGAGTAGTACCCAGCCTCGGCGAGTTTGTGCGCCGCTAGCTGCCAGATCTCAGCTATAGGAGCACTGTTGTCTAGTTCACTTGGCTGGTAAGAACCAAGCAATGAGGCGGCAGAGACAGCGGCGTGGAGCGAGACGGAGCTAGTGAACTCCCACTGCGACGGGAACGCGAGCGCACACTGGTGGAAGAACTCGATCCACTCGTGATGCAATGGCAGGCTGGCAGCTGCCATACTAGGCTTGACATTCAGATTTCTCAGTAGCGCGTCAAAGTTGCGCGTGACCGGCGGGATCTCGTTCATGTACGTCTCGTAGGCGATCAGCGGGAAGTTGGTGAAGAACAGGTGCTGGATCCGCTGCAGCGCCTGGCGCATGCGTGGTAGTGATGACGTGATGCTGAGCTTCACCACCGACCCATGGTCATGTTGTTGCTGTACGAGCTGTAGAAGCTTCTCGCCGTCGGACTTTTTCACCGAGACGGCGAATGCGCTGCTCAACGCGCCATCGTACGTGAGCCCACCGAGCTGCAACAGTTTATCCTCCGAGTTGATCAGCACCATCGTGTGGGGCTTGCCAATGTCGCTACTGGACGCCATGAGCTGCGCCAGTTTATCCTGGAAAGCACACTGACCGCGTCGAACGATGACGATCGCGTCGTGGTAGGCAGAGACGACCTTGCTCTCTGGATTGGATGGTTGTTGCGGCGAGCACGCAAACATGTCGGCATCTTGCGCAAACGTCACAGCCACAGGTGCATCTGCTGGTGGTGAGTGTGGTAGATAGCCACCGAACGCTGCGAGCTGGCACTCAAACACAAAATAGACGGGCTCACTCACCACGCATGTGCCTGCAGTCAGGCAAAACAAGTGGCGTTAGTCTCCATCTCACATATGTGTGTGCGTCCATGCACCAAGTCACATGGCATAGGCGACGCACCGATAGTGGGAGGCGGTCGTGCACTCGATGCTGTCCATACTACTGCTGCGAGCGTCCATAGTACGAGGAGCCAGGACCTGCAGCACCGAGCAGTATCAGCGCCATTATTGACACGCATCTCGGCTGTGAAATAAAGCTCTTTGATTTGATGAAGAGCCGCGATCTTGTCACGTCGTGTGGCCCACGCTACTCGACTTAAAATCGGTTTTTATGACATATATGTATGATTTCTTCTAAAAACGACTTGATTGCAAAATACGCTCGATTTTGTATTTTCAAAACAAAAACTTAGCACAAAAACGTAAATTTTATAAAACAGGACAAAAAATATCCATCTCATTTTTGTCCGTTATTAACTTGGGTTTGTATGGTTGCGCCAAAGAACAAAATTGTATTTTGACAATGACGCAATCAACGAAGCAGTGTACCATTTTGAAAGTTGTGTGTACCACATTTTTCGGAAGAATGGTGTGCACCACAATAAATAAAACACTCGACCTGCAGAAGCAAAGCCAGCAGCTACACACTCACACCTGCCGCTCGCCATGAACGCCAACGACATGCACATGGACCCCACGCGTACGTCGCCTCTCGCTCTGTCACTCGTTATCTCTCCTACTGCCATCTCACAACACACACACTCACGCTCTCTCCCTTCCGCTCTATCACTGTCGCAGTGGGCGACATGCTCCAGTACGACATGAGCTCCATGGGCACGATGGCCGGCCCGAACGACGGCTTCATGAGCCAGCTGCACGACATGGCGGGCTTCGACGCCAGCCACCTGGACCTGAACGGTAACTCGATGATGAACAGTCAACCGAGCTACGCGATGCAGCAGCAGCAGCTGCAGTCGTCCATGTCCATGTCCGAGAGCGACGCCAACGACCTCGCGGCCAAGAACAGGAATCGCGGCAATTACCGCTGCAGCAAGGTGCGCTTACTAATACAGGCATGGACGTCTGTGTGTATATAGATCTTTAACACCATTATACTTGCTATGACATCAGTGCGGCGAGCCCAAGAAGGGCCACGTGTGTCCGCTCGTGCCGACGAACTTCAAGTGCGCGCGCTGCGGCCACCCCAAGAAGTCCTGCACCTGCGGAGGTACGTGCGGGGCGACCGTCACCATGAGCACGAGGAGCTCTATCTTGTGTAAATGCCTTCTTACCCAGTTTTATACGTGTGTGGTGCGTAAATGTAGCTCCTGCGACGCGCAGCATCGGCGTCCAGGCGGAACTGGACGAGGACATGACGACGCGTGTGCTCGATCTGAGTCTGCAGGTGCGCATGGCCCGATAAAGACTGCTCGTGTGGGATACTGAGCTAACTTGAAGCATTGGAATGTGGGGTTCTCTATCGTTCAGGGCGTAATTGAGTTCCACAAGTCGATCGTTGGGTACCCAAGTCCGCCGTCGTCCTCGTGAACGTAGCGACAAGGTTGAGACTTTATGGAGAAATTGATTTTTGGCTGTCAGATATTGTATATACCCCTCACGACGGGCAACGACTCGAGCGCTCGTCGGTTGCCATGACGAGCCCCACTAAGCGAACAATGTATGTATGTACGTACGTCTATGGCCACTTCTCGTTAGGCTTCGAAAGGATGAAACAGATAGCTCTTCATATTAACAGTTCTCTCCTGAATATTTTCTTTCACTCTCTTTTACAGACATTCACTATCGCTCATCACGCCACTTTGTGTGCATATTCCGACGTATGCACGCGTTTGTGTGAGTGAGAGGAAGCTCATCGAAAGTCGCTCTGATCTTGTCTAAGGTTCTCGCTTGCGTGGCTTGGGTTGTTGGTGTGTAGTATGCTCGTGGTGAAGAGCATGGCTGGCTGGAAGGTGTACTCGGCTGGGCCGAGTGGGGTTCATACTTGAAATGTTTCTTCTATTGGCTGAATGGATGGTTGACTGTGGTGGCTCGTCAGTTGGATGCTATGCCATGAGGTCGATCGTCGGCAGCGGCGGCGCCGCGGCTACCAAGTGCGCGAACGGCTGGCTCGACACTGCCATGGGCGGCACTGCTGCTTGTGCTTGCGCCTGTGTACTTGGCTGAGTTGTCGGCTGAGATTGAGGCTGTGAGTACACTGGCGGCAGTGGCGGCAGTCCACCGTGCGCATTGAGCGGCCGCAGCGGACCCTGCGCCGGCAGGATCGTCACGGGGATGTCGATACAAATCGATTTTGCCAGGAACATCTCGCACTCGAGACTGATGCGGTACGAGCACGCGAGGAAACTGCCTCGCGTGGATGGGAACCGTAGTTTTCCCGCCAGTACCATGTCGATCGGCCGCTCGAGCAGCTCTCCGGAGCTCGGGCCGTCGCACTTTACCTGCAGCAGCGGCCGCGAGCAGATTTTGTCGACGCCGCCCTGGGAGCTCTTGAGCGTCACGTCCTGGTACAAGCGACACTTGACGCTCTTGATGTCGACCGCCGACGTGTGGTTGTTGACGAAGATGTCGATGCGCGCACTCTCGCCGAGCGCCAGCACGTTCTTCTTCATGGACGCGGCCACGTGGCAAGTGCCCCGGTTGATACAGCGCAGGAAGCGCACGCGCTTGGAGACCGTGCGCTCGACGCCGTGGGACACGAGCTCGCGTTCAGCCAGCTTCTCGCGCACCACGAGGCTGTGCGTGGACTCGAGGTCCGAGACGAAGCGACCTTCGACCTTGATCGACGCCTTGAGCGTGTACTTGATAGTCGCATGGAGTGCCTTATAGTCCCCATAGAGCGAGTCCGCGTCCACGACGCCGGGCAAATCGGCTGGCAGCGTGTATGTGAACGGGTAGAGGTACTCGCCCGGTGTGTACGGGTTCGGCAGCACGCTCACGAGGATGTCGTGCTTGAGGAACTCCTGGTAGCGCGAGTGGTGGTCCCCGCGCTCGGTCCACTGTGCGATCTCCTCGCCCGTGATCGTGAACGCCAGCGCTATGATGTGTCATGCAATAACAATAAAGAGCTCTTCGTCAATACCCACCAGGCGGATCTCATGTACACAGAGATCTACTACGCATATGCGGGCGCTTACTGTCACACTGGATGGTCTCGCTCACGTTGACGGTGAGGCGGCCCGTGACCGTGTCGCCCGCGTAGTACTCGGTCTTGTCGACCGCGATGTAGAGCTCGCCCTTGACGCCGATCTCGCCCACGAACTGCGGTCCGGACGTCGTGCTCGCCGTGTCCATGTTGACGCGCATGTAGTGCCTGTCAGGAGATAAGCTGCTGTTGCTGCTGGTGACGAGGCCCGAGCGAGAAGACGGTGCGTGTGAAGATCCGTGCGTTCCCGATAGAGACAGAGAGATGGCGCTGGGCGTGGGCTATCCACTTGAACCCGCCGCTGTCTCTTCTTCACTGATGAAGATGCTGAGCTGAGCTGCTGGGGGGACAGAAAGGAGGGCGGACCTCTTGGTCCGTTGGTGGTCGCTTCGTTCGAGTCGCATCCACATCCACTGACGCACGCGGTAGGCAAGCAAAAGCAAGCGAAAGAGATGAGAGAGTGGTCACTCGTTGGCGTCGTCCGAGGTCGCACGCGCGCCTTTGTCTCGTCGGGCAGCATAACGTTGATTTGCGTGTGATTGTGTCGTTCTTGTTGTCCCAGTCCGCCTTGATGTGCTTACACACTGATCACCTGTTTATTATATTTATCCTTTTAGTTATCTGTAATCAGGAGTTACTGTGCTTTAATATGATTCTTTAGACCCTTGATAGAGTACGTAAATAATTTACTGTTCTGCTTCTTGTTGATAGTAGAGGCATATAAGCATTCCCAACGGTTGTCGCTTCGTGAGTGTCCAACTGTCAGTGTGGCAAGAAAGGCGTCCATTTTTTTCAAATAAATGAAAATAAGATTTGAGAGAAAGTGATTCAAACGGTAGATTGTGTAAATATTCACGGCAGATTGTATAAATATTCATAGAATTTCCTCCCACATAAACTACTGTGACTTTCTTTGTTGTTGGCTCTTTGGAAATAAGGAATCAGCATCTAAGAGTGTGTATACTGCAAGTACCGCTAACCAGTAACACAACGGTTGAGAACAAAGCTGGCTATAGTTCCTCTCTGCGCGCAAATTTTGCCGCGCCACGTGCCACGCGTTCATTTCAAGATTTCGCGCCGAACCGCACAGATGGGTGTCGACCGCGATTACCTGAACGCGTGTAAGACGCTAAAAAGCCGAAGATGGAGGATCAAGGCGCCGTCGGGATCCAGCACGGAGCTTCGCTACGCCTGCATCCGTTCAGGAGGCACGACGAAGGACGTGGAAGGCGTCGACTGCCTTCTCGGCGAGCAGGCAGTCATCGATTTCGTTGCTGGTGGTAAGATACGTTCAATGTGCGCGTGCTCGGCTATTGCAGAGTAGCTAACGGTCTCTGCGTATTCGTTTGTGTCTGTAAAGTTGCTAGAGCCACGCCTGTCGAACCAGCCGCTGCAGCCGGACGCACAACCCGCTCAGAACGAACGACTCGTTTAGGTACGATGCGCGATTGATTTATACGCTTTGACTGAGAGTCTACACTCATCGAATGCTCGTGTGTCGCTTAGGTAAATCAAACAAAAGCGTGACCGCACCCGCTGCGCTTGCTGCAGCAAACGAAATACCGAGTGTGAGCGATCGCGTCGTCGCGGAATTTGATCACGTCGCCGCGAGCACGTGTGCTGACTCAGCTGCAGAGCCCTACCACGCAGTGCCAGACCGCAGCAACGATGAGCCAGTTGCGAATGTCCCTGATAACGAAAGTGGGGTCGGTGACGACGGCATCCATCGCGTATCGACAACGCAGACACGTCGCAGTAAATCGACTGCTAGTAAGAGCGCTTTATCGAAATGCTACGTAAGCTGAAAACTAACTGCGCCCTGTGCTGTATATCTGTTCAGGAACACGCGCTTTAGCATCTACCACTCGCGTTCACTACCAACTCGTGAACAATGTTCTCGTCGACGGGGCAAAACCACCTCCTTTGGATGAGCCCACAAGTTTGTCAGTGATCGTGGAGTTTGACGAGTACGTCAATGGCGAATTGGTTCGCACTGAGGAGGGTTACGAAGGAGATGTAGATTACAGCGCTGATGATGAAGTACTTGGTGACGATGAATGGTGCGACACCCGCGATGAGTCTGTCGAGGGGACTGAGTGCGACGAGTACGAAGAGAAGCGCGCTCAGCCCGGTATGAATTGGGAATGCTGGATATGCAGCATATGATCAAACGAACAGACATCGTATGCTGAATATTTATGCTACATTAGAACCGCGGGAACATGAAGACGTTGGCCGAGATATCCTGAGTGATTTCGGTGATGACCTGAACGAGTTCAAGTCTGGAGAAGATCGGAACGACTTCACAGCCTTAGATTCCGGCGACGACCCTGAGAAGGATGACTTGAATGAAACACGCGACATCGCGAGCGATCCATTCCAGTTCGCACAAGACGTTTCGTATGTTCCAGACTTCATCCACGCGGATCTCCGGATGCAAGTGATCGAGCAAACGCTTCGTAAATTTGCTGTCTCTGGTTGGAAAGATGTCGAAGAACCGGATGTGGATGCGCATCTACAGGAGCTGTACGTCTCACAGCCAAGTGCCGACGGCTACCCAAACCGGAAGAAGGGCTACTCCGGGCCGGCTGCGGATGCATTGCGTTGTGGAGACTCCCCCACTCGCCTTGTTCTTCTTTTTCTGCCAGTGTTGCTGCGGAGACACATTGCTGCGTGCAGCCACGAGTACAACCGAGACCAAGTGATCAACCGCGTCAACGAGCGTTTCAAGAAGCGGCAGACAAAGCGACCCGCAACCCACAACTTGCGGCCAAATCGAAGCGCGAGATTCGCCAAGAAATGAACGCCTTTAAACCAATCCAGCCCCATGAGCTCTGTGTTCAACAGTTTGGTGATTGAACACACGATCTCACAGAACCGCGAGCGGCTTGCAAACCACTGCTGTAAGGAGGTGATCAAGAAGAGAAAGATTCGGTCAAACGACACGAAAAGAGGCTCGTTCAAGATCGCACGCCACACCACAGTTCCCGGAATAAAAGCCATCAATTGGTGGGATGACAAACCCATGCACTTTCTGTGCGTGGTCGGAAGCACCGAGTTGGACCGCGTCATGTGCAGAGAGAATAGCGAACAGACAGAGGTGCCGTGTTCAAGAGTGGTGAAAGACTACCAAGATTACATGGGCGGAGTTGACATTCATGATCAACTTCGCCTCCAGCGCTGCCCCATGCAGCGATCAGTCGGCTTCCGCAAATACTACAAGTCTCTTTTCTTGGGGTGTGTAGATCTGGTAATCGTGAACTCGTACATTGTGCACGAGGAGTATCATGCGCAGCACAAGTCAAAGGCGCTCACGCACGTCCAGTTCATGAAGAAGCTTCACATGGAGCTAATTCAGCTCCACGATGAGGATACGCACAACGATAACACGTTTGGAAAAGGTACGCTTTGTCATGGTGCAGTGCTTCTATTTTCGACTACTGATTCATTTGTGCTGTTATTCAGACATCAAGCCTATTTGGATCGTTCCTACCAAGACCACGCAGGACTTGCACGTACGTGTGCTGACAGATGAGTGGTGCGACAGCCCACAACCGAAGCGACACCGACGAGCCTGCAAGGTATGCGCAGTTTTTAAGGACAGTGGCAGCGGACGAGCAGAGACGAGCCCTACTTACTGTATGGGATGTTCAAACGCGTCAATTTACCCCTTCACAAGTGAGCGTCATCGAATTCATGGAACCCTGGTTTCGTGCTTCGAGATCTGGCACAAGCACTGGCAGAATGGAAGTTTGCTGCCAGAAGGTGCTGGGAAAAGTACTGTCATCGCCGTTCTGCTGCTCCACCTTCAAATCATTCAAAAAAAGGAAAGAAGATCGAACGCGAGGCGTCACCGATGGTGACTCCAACGAAGACGAACAAGAAAGCAAGAGCCGCCTCTCCAGCAACGATGCCGAGCAAGAGAAAGAAGAAGGCTCGAGCGACCTGCCCAACGGCATCCCCAGGATCGAGTGAAAGTTCACCAGCGCCCACTCCATGAGTAAGTTGCCTATATGCAGCCATCATCTACTTTGTATCACATATTCATATCAATGCATATCACTTTCATCGACACTGTCTTCACGTTGCTATGCTGCATATAAGTCATTTTTCATCACGCTTTTCTGTTTAATGCTGAATGCCACGAAGTCCGTCCGTTTGCTGTTCATTGTGACGTTACAATGAAGTCATGGCTTTTGTCGGCCGCTCTTTCCACTTAGTGTTGATCACCTTTTTTGTCAGGAAGCCGTCACCATTTGATGGCGGTAACATCTCTGCAGTGATTTGAAATCTGTATGCCTGGCACGGCGCATCCACGATCACTCAGGTAGTATGGTGATTGCACGAACCTTACCGCCACCTAACCTTGCTTGCATACAAAATCCTATATATTCCTATCCTACATATACTTATGTAGCATATGCTACATTAGAGGGGGGAAATCTCTAGGAATGAAGGAGTTAAGGCCAATGAATGCGCCCATGAGAACTGCCTGCTCAGCGTGAAGGCTGTGGGTTTGTAACTCGAGCTTGGACGACACCTTCGGCGCTGCAAATAGAACCTGACACTGATGAGCAATGTGAGCGAAACAACTCGCTTGTTCCGTCCATGAGCGATGTAAAAATACGCTCTCTGCTCCAAGAGCTGGAATTAGACCCACGAGCTCTGTTCTCGCGCTCTATCTATTGCTGCTGTGTCTGTCGTCTGATGCGCGCTCCGTTCCAGCCACGGCCCAAGTGAATAGAGAGCAGACTTAAGCTCCATCGAGTCCCGCTAAACGCGTCCACGCTCACCGCTCTCCATAGACGCCAGCAGTAGCAGCAGCGAAGCGCCAGGATGGACACGCGCGATGAAGAGGACCTGACGATCCAGATCCCGCCGCACGACGGCTCGCAGACTGAGCGCTCGCGCGGCACGTTCGGTGGCCGCCAGCGCTGGATTTCAGGCACCAATGGCGCCGCGCCGCCCAGCGGAACGGACTCGAAGAGCGGCAACGCGTCGCTGCTGTCGCCTCGCGGCGGCGCCAAGGGCATTGTCAAGTCGTGCGTCTCACTTGCTTGCGTGCTTGTTCTGTCTAGCCTGAGCTAGGTAGATGGTATACGCTGGGGTGCTAATCTCCAGTGGACTGCTGCTATTGTGATGCGATGCCTATGTAGCAAAGTGACAGCGCCGTCCGTGCAGCCGTTCCTGTCGTCGCTTGGCATCCTCGTGGGCGAAGAGACGCACATCGTGGACAAGGAGGTGAACGAAGTCGCGATCCTGCGTCGGGTACGTCTTGGCGATAAGTGTATTGGGCTTCCGATAGCAACAGTGCTGTTAATAAGTCCAATCCTGACTCACGGCCTCTCGGCTGTCGATGTAGGAGCACGACACGGCGAAGAACTGCAACTGGCGGAAGGAGCAGGAGATCAAGGTTCGTCGAAGCTCATGAGGTGTCCTTATGTATACTTACCTAGAGATGCATCAGGGGCTAACGAGAGAGAGAGTGGGTGTGTTGGTGTGTTGATGTCCATCTGGTGTAGAAACTCGAAGAAGAGATGGACAACATGTCCATGACGCTCAACGGCCGCGTCTACGACGGCGCGCAGGCAAAGTCCAAGGCCAACAACATCGAGAACAAGTCCACGGTACGACTCTGATCTCATTACTATACGTAGTGTACACCTATCTACAAAAACTCACTGAACTCGATTGCTTTGTCACGAATCAGCTCTACGAGTCGAAGCTCGACGAGGAGCTCGCGGACCGTGGCGTGTACAACCACATGATCCAGCGCCTGGCCCAGGAAGCGCTCGTGGCCAAGAAAGCGACGCTCGAAAAGGAGAAACAGCTCCAAGGGCTCGACCATGAGCTCGCGAGCAGCATGGCGGCGCTGCTGACCGCGCGACAGGAGAAGTCGAGTACCGAGAACGCGTACAAGCGCATCTACGAGACCTGGTGGGAGCACAAGCAGGAGAACATCCGCGCGCTGGACGACATGCAGCAGGCCGTAGAACAGACGAAGCTCAAGTACGACATCCTCGAGCAGCGCGAGATCTCGCGCAAGAAGCACGTGCAGGAGGCGCTCGGTGAGATGAAACTGAAGGAGTCTAAGCGCCTCCGTCACGAGTCCAGTGCGCAGATGACGCACTTCTCCGAGATCCAGGAGGAGCTCTCGGACACGGACTGGAAGCTGCTCGCGGTCGAGACCGAGTTCAAGAAGATCGTCGAGGCTGCGGGCACGAACGACGTGGAGAAAATCATCGCCAAGTTCGTTGGGCGCGAAGAGACCTTCCGTACGCTCAAGGAGGAGCACACGCTCGTGGACGCGCGCATGCGCAAGCTGCGCGAGAAGCACAAGCAGCTCAACGAGACTTTAAGCAACCTGCGCGGCTCGGCCGTCAACTCGCGCACGATCTACCAGGAGATGGATCAAACGTCGGAGCGCCTGAAAGATATCGAGAAGGACGCTGCGGCGCTCTCAGAGAAGTTCAACCGCTCGAACGTCATGATGGACGCCTTCCGCGCCTGCATGCTCAAGTGCCTCAACAAGCTCAGCACAGTGCACGGATCACTCGACTACGACGACCACCACGAGCTTAGCCGCGCGATGGAGACGCCCACGGCCGAGCTGCTGCACATGGTCGAGCAGAAGCTCAACCGCGTGCTCGACGTGATAAACCGCGAGAAGGCCGAGCGCGAGCTGCATCGCACCGAGGCCTCGCTCGGCTCGGGCTCGGTTGACGGTAGCAATGGTGGCGTTGGAGGCAACAGTGGCAGTGGCGACAAGAACTCACACGGTGTGCGCGCGCCGGCGCTGCACGAGAGCGAAGAGCACTTCATCCTGCGCATGTCGTCCGCGAACATGTCCGCCGCCAACATCCGCGTGCGGCCCAAGTCCCACACGAGCGCCAGTCGACCGCCAGTCGTACCAATCCAGCAGCAGCATCAACATGACGAGCCCAAGCACGCGGCGGTCGTGCGAAGAGCGCACAACACGATGGACGCGAGTACTGGTAATGACGATGACGTCGATCCTGTGGCCTCCGCAACAACGGCGACGGTCACAGGCGCAGCAGCGGGCGACGACCCAGTGATCGACCGCCACATGCGCAAGAAGCTCGTGGGGCTCATCGTAAACAGAGGGAAGCGCGGTAAGAAGACGCCACCACAGCAGCAACAGCACTAAGTAGCCTCATTAGAACCACCCATTTCGCCATTCAGTTGTGTCCACTGCCTATCATCTGTCAAGTTGAAGCAGCGCTTTCGGTTCGACCTTGCGATCCTATAAAACGATCGGATTGGCTGAAAATAATCTATAAAACGGATTTCTATTGGAAACTGGTGCCAAGCTTTCAAAGTTCAGGTCAACACGCAAAAATATATTTCCATTCCCAATTAAGAAGGAAAGATGGCGGGCGCGGTCGTGCAGCCCGAGGCCGCGGACGCATGTCCCTGCGGCCACAGCCACCAGAGCCACGTACGTACGCTGCATTCACGCATGTATCTATGTACGCATGCGATACAAGGAGGGGACTCGTGCTCAGCTAAGCGCTTGTGTGGCTTTTGTTCGACAGATGCACTCGGGTCCGGCGTCGTCGCTCGCGCAGCAGCTCTGGTTCCCATGGCGCTTGGTCGTGCTGGTACGACGCCCGCTCTCCATATGGCTCTCTACATGGCAGCAAGGCTCTTGTGCTAATGATCTACTATCCTACGTACGCATTAGAATCCGCTGCTGTCGCTGGCCGCGTTCCTCGTGCTCAACACCGCGTTCATCACCGTCGGGTTGGTTATACCATATATCCATGCTATCATGCGCTGTGTATATTCGTATTGTATACAATGCTGACTAACTATCATAACTGTACACCATCTGCCTCGACTGTTGTAGGTTCATTCTGGGCGTGATCTCGGACGTGATCACGACGCCGGGCCTGCTGCTCGTGTTCATGGTCTCGCTCGTGCTCGCGCTGCGCAAGGTGACGTCGCTGCTTGCGTACCCGGGCCAGCTGGCACTCGTGATCCGCGACGGCGAGGCCAACTTTGCGCGGCTCACGCGGCGCCGGCTGCTCATGTTCATCGAGGCCTCGAACGAGCTCGCGAGCGTGCTGGGCGACAAGGACGCGACCGCGAACAAACGCCTGCGGTTCCTGCAGGCCCACCAGAACTTCCTCTTCTCCAAGGAGACGCTGGTGATGCCCACGCTCCAGTCTCTCGAGCTCGTTGAGAAGGTACACCATTGCCAGTGTGTATATGCTATCGCTATTGGCGGTCCTATATGCTAAGAGCTCTGGCTTTATGTGTTATCTGTAGGACTGCAAGCTGGGGCCGAATGGCGCGCTCATGCTCTCAGCGCTGCGGGAGATCGTATTTTTCTACGCGAATGTGCTCTCGAGAGCCTGCGG
Source organism: Globisporangium alternatum (assembly GCA_023334315.1). Lineage (NCBI taxonomy): Eukaryota > Oomycota > Peronosporomycetes > Pythiales > Pythiaceae > Globisporangium > Globisporangium alternatum. The sequence continues at coordinate 12,175 of JAASGT010000450.1, read as the reverse complement.
CGAGCTCTGCGAGGCGCCTAGCAAGGACTTTGAGACAAGAAGACAGCAGCTCTTTCTCGCAAGCAGCTCGCTCTCGGGCTCCAGCGGCGAAGCTTCGCCCGAGAAGCTGATGGTGCCGGCGCTGCTGCTCAGGACGCAACGGCTGCACGAAGCCGTGCGACTCGTGGGGCTGCCAACCACCGAGGTGAGTGTGAGGCTTTCGTCTCTGAAAATTGGTGGTGGGCTGGCTGGTTGACATTCTCTTATGGTGAACAATGAATGCTCAGACGAAGAGGGACATGGCGTGGGTGCTCCGACAGCTATGTCAGTGCAAGCCCAAGGACGTGGACGCGATCACGAACCTGGACCTCATGCGTGCCGACATGTCTGTCCGCTTTGTAAGTTTGTTGTTGCTCATGTCTTGAGAGTCCTGGCTACTGTGTGTGAATACTTCGGCTGAACTGGTTTGCTTACTTGCTGGTCACCCGTAGAAAGGAGAGCAGGTGTGGATCACTGGGTACGCGAGTCAGCAAATCGACTCGATGTTCCTGCCTGCGAAGAGCGGCGTGAAGGCTGATCGCCCTGCTGTGATCATCTGCAACCCGAACGGCGGGTTGTATGAGTTCCACCACCTGCAGATGGACTGGATCAAGTTCTACACGGACCTGGACTGCCACGTGCTGATCTACAATTACCGCGGCTACGGGCGGAATACGGGGAAGCCGTCGCCTCGTGAGCACAATCTCGATGGACTGGCGATTGTCGAGTACCTGAAGCTGCAGCGAGGCATCAAGAAGATTGCGGTGCATGGTGAATCCATTGGGGTATGTGTAAAACTGCCTTTTTGCTGCTGTACAGTCTATTGTGAAGTCGTCGATGCTAAGAGCACGGCTTGTATGTGTCTTGTGTGTGGATGTGCAGGGAATGGTGGCGACGTACCTTGCGAGCCACTCGAAGGACGTGGACGTGCTGATCGCCGATCGCACATTTGCAAGTTTGCCCGCGCTCGCTCAGAGGCTTGTTGCGAGCTGGGCGGGCAAAGCTGTGAATCTGCTCACGCGCTGGGAAACGGACAACGTCAGCAACTACCTGCGAGTGACGTGCCCGAAGCTGCTCTGTTCAGATCCGTGCGACGAGATCATCTACGACGGCGCGTCTCTGAAGTCCGGTGTGGCGCTGCGTATCGAGCTGGACGAGCAGACTTTCGATATCCCGTCGCTCACTGCTGTGGATGGGAACAGCCAGGAGACCAAGTCGCTCGGTGGAGATCTTCGATCGCTGGTGGAGCCCTGGCTTCCTGTGTCGGTTATCACGTCGGTACTGTGGGCGGGATCCCATCATGCTCGGCGTGTCAGTGAGGCAGACAGCCGACCTCAGCTCGGCGGTCCGTTGACGGAAGAGATGACGCGCCGGTTCAGCGAAGCGATCCTCTCGATCGCGAAGCGTGCGCTGCAGTACACGACGAAACGCGACACCAGCAGTCAGAAGAGCAAGAAGAGCGACAAGGCCGCTGCCACTGCTGCTCAGGTCATCACGGAGAGCGAGGAGGCGGACACCGTCGCCAGCAGCAGCCACGTGTCCATCTCGGTTCACTCTGCACACGAATCGCAGCACGACGAGGATGACGACGACGAGGGCGTCAGTGTCATCGCCAGCGAGCGGCAGAGTATTCTGTCAGGTGAAGCCGTGAATTTCCCTGAAGAGCTGCTCGCGGTCGTGTGGATGCAGATCGCTTGCATGGACGGCTACTGCGGACAGACGCTACTCCAGGCCGCGGAAAGTGGCGGTCACGACAAGATCCGCGCGTGGGTGACGTCGCTGCTGGCCTGGGGCGGCCGCGTGGCTCCGACTCGCCGGAATCTGTACTCGCTTGACCCGTTCGAGCGTCAGGGGATTGCGATCATCCCCGTGGCGATCGCGCAGGTGCACTCGATGCTGCAGGACCTTGTGGAGCAGCACCCGGCGACGAAGTTCGACTTTGACATTGGCTTTTTGGTGCTCATGGTCGAGTTCCTCTTTGACTCGCTGCAGCGGCGCTGGAAATCGGTCGACGATGCCAGGAAGCACGCGGCGATCAGTGGTGGCGCTGCTGGTGAGCTGAGGAGCAAGCAGCGCTTTGAACCACCGCGCATCATCAGCAGCGACGACCCGCAGCTCGGATATTTATTGCCCCTCCACTGCGGCCACAACAAGAGCTTCCATGAGCGCGAGAAGCAGGCGCTTGTGGCCTTTTTGCAGCATGTCGGATTTTTGACGCCGACCGACGAGCAGCTCCAGTCGTAGAGGCGGATAGACAGAGAAGAGAGAGGGATGCACCATAGAGATTCACATACAGACAAGACACTACGCTTTTCCATACACCCACGTGTACACACCCAGTCACGCGTGTTCACACAGCTCTCTTGTCATTTCTTACCGTTCAAAATTGTGGTAACAGGAGAGAAACGCTTCTGTTACTACTGCCACCAGTCCAGCGTCTCGAGGTTGTCTTCGAGGCAGATCGAGCAGCAGTGGTCGTCAAGACACGTGCTGTGGAACGCGTGGCCGCACGGGAGCAGCAGCACATCCAGGTTCGCGTTGGCTGTTGTTCGAAATGCAATGTACACCACGCTCATCAGTCACGTCAGCAGCAATCGACAATCACACAGCATATCAAAACGCACCGTCTGCGATAATCACGACTGGAAGCTCGCAAGCGGCGCACGTCGAGTCGTGGAGTTGCACTTCGCCGCCCCAGTCGCTGTTGCGGTACTCGAACGAGCGAGTCGCCAACGCGCTGTTTTTCAGATAAGTAGAAGCCGATGAGGAGAGCATCAATGAAGCTTCGCTTGCCTCATTTGTGACGACAACGGGGCCTTCGGGATTGTTCTTCTTCTGGCCCTGGTGCTCGCGACTCTCGTTCTCGTACTGACTGCACTTGGCCTTCCATACTTCAAAGCTCTTCTCGTCGATCCCTGGACGCAATGCACCGATCTCGAGCTGCAGAATGGCGGAAAGTTGTGGTGCAAACGAGATCCCACCGGCCGCCGAGGACGAAGACGACGAGGCGTCCTTGTACGACGACCAGACGTGCGTGTCCACGACTTCGAGCATCTGGTTCACTTCGTGCATCTGCCGACTCGTGAGCACGTGGTTCTCGATGATCGTGTGGTACATCGACAGTGGCGTCGCGGCAAACAGCAGCGGGTAGCGCGACAACAGATGCATGCCATACTGCAGTGGGACGCAGTTGAGCAGCGCGTAGATCACCGTGGAGCTCAGCTCTTCGTTGTGGTTCTCGATGGAGACACACGTCTCGATCTGGCTCAGCACCTTGAGTAGGATCTCTTCTATGTTGGCGCTCGCTTCCAGTTTCGAGGCCTTTTGGAACACGCTCTCCAATGCGCGAAGCTGCTTCTTCTTGACAATGATGGCGACCAACTCGTGCATTTCACGGAAGCCTCGAGCTCGTGCGGCCTCGTCTCCTCTCAAAGACAGCAGTGAGAGCTCCAGCAGTCCTTCCAGCAGCTGGTTCTTGGTAAACAGTGTCCAGCACTTGGCGTGGTCGTAGTTGAACTTCTCAGGTTCGCGAACAATGGACGCCACCCAGGGCGCGAGTCCTTTGCGATTATTTTCTTCAAAGAACTTCCCGACGACCTTGACGCCACCAAAGCTCAGTTGCAGGCACCGGTTCACGATCAGCGCGTCTTTGCCCGCGTCACTTCCCTTTGCTTCCAGAAGGCGAGCGAGGTACCGAAAGTACTTCGACGTCTGTGCCACGGACTCGGGTTTGAACAGCTCACCCTTTTGCTCTTGGTCGTTCCAGTCGATCTTCGCACCAAAGAGCGAGCGCTCGACGTTCCATGGGTACAGCACCGGGTACTTGGCGACGCAGATCTCGATCGCGTCCTGCGGGCACTTCTTCAGCAGCACGTCGAGCAAATGCAGCAGAATGCAAATCGAGTCGCGCTCGCGAAGTACGCTGATGGCTCTCGAGATCTCCTTCTCGGCGATCCAGTTGACGATTTCATCACACGCGTCGGACATCTCGGGGCTAGACACTGCGCGGTCGAGCACCAAGTTCAATGCATCTGAAAACAGCCGCAGGTTACAGACCTCAGCAGCGAGCTCCGGGTTCAAGTACGCGCCGTACTTGTTCACGAACGCTTCGGTTTCCTCAGAGGTCCAAAGACGAGGAGCGACGAGCATCTGGTTCTTGGACTTGTCCTCTGCGCCATTCTCACTCCAGTTGAAGCGCTCTTCCAGGTCAAGCGCGATTCCCATCTCTTGGGCGTACAGCTTGCTCCGAGCGTCCCCATCGAACTGCGACTCGGCAGTTGTTGGACGAACGTGGAGTCGGTTGCCCGCAGCGCAGATAGCAAAGTAGATGGACACCATCACGCGCACGAGATTCCAATCTCCTCGCGTCAACGGCAGCCCGTCGCCATCTACCAATGCCTCACCACGGGCAAATCCAGAGTGAGCAGGGGATTTCCGCACACCACCGTTGTTGTTGCTCGACTTCTTCGCTGACGGACTCAGACCTTGCTCGACTGGCTTCGCAGTTGGGTCAAAGCAGCTCAGCCATAGGTCGATCGTGGTCTGAACCTGGGCTAGATCGCCCTGGAAGAGGTACAGACTCGTCAAGCAAGCACATACTCGTGTGATGCCCGCAGCTGGCCAGAGTCTCTGCGTCAATGTCTTCGTCTTCTCTGCTGTTGCCGCGGCCGAGTGTAGCTCTGCGCTCAGCTCCACCACCTCGCGCTTCAGCACAGGCTCCAGCTCTGGCGAGAGAGCCAAGCGTCCGCCGACCATGCACTTGCGCGATATGTCACAGCTCGGCACTGCTCCGATAAACTTCTGCATCGCTCGATGTGCTGCACGTGCTGGATTCGGAGACGTTGAGTTCCGGCGCTCGATCTTGACGCTTGTTTGTACTCCATTCAGCGGTTGTAAGGCAGAAATTGTCGGAGGCTGGAGTTTTAGGTCACGAATCACCTCAGCCTTGGTTTTCGTCATCGCGCCCTTTGACGGAGTTGTTGCATCTCGAATCGTGACGTCAAGACGCTTGTTCTGAGGACGCGCCGCTGCCTGCACAACGTACGTGTTCTTCTTCTTCTCGCTTACCACTGGATATCCATTCGATGACTCCTTCCCCTCTTCGTGCTCTGGGAGATCAAACTGCTGGTTCAATGGCAGGTTGGACGTGTACTTGAGGTTCGTGTCCCAGATATCCATCGAGATAGCTTCAAGAAGCACTTCGGTGTCCAGGTTCCCGTCGTCCACCTCTCCCTTCGACGACATGGCGATACGCAGCACCGAGTATTCGTGAGAATTGTCAGCGTCCTGCAAAAGTGGACGCGTGTAGGTTCGTCTCAGCAGCCGCGGATCTGGATCAATCACAATCGGCTCATCGATGTCGGAGTACTCGCCAAACATGCTGGACATCTGCGTGGCTCGACCGAATTGCTGGGAAATCGCCGACGGATCCATCAAGCTCGTGAGCATGCTCGTGCTTGGTAGATAAGTCGAGAACGCCTTTGCCGCGGCGATCGAGTTGCCCTTGAGGTTCAAGTTGGGCAGCAGATTCATGTTCCCCTCTTCGCTTCGGCTTTGCTCGAATCTCTTGATTTCTTCCATTACTTCTTCCAAATACGACTCGCGGTAATCGTCACGAACAACAGGCGCATTGCGTGGTAATTCGTTGATGTCCACCATGCACGCTTCAATAGTCGAACCATCCGGCGCGTAGATGCTCTTCGAATACGACTGGAACGACGGAGCGAGGACATCAAAGTACTCGACTTGCTTGTGGAGAGTGCTCCCTGTGGCCAGCGTCACAGATTTATCTTCGATCGACATAGAAGAAGACGGTAGTTGAGGCGAATCTGACGACGTGCCTGCTTGATTCTGAGGACGGTGCTTGAAGATGACTTGAAGAGGTTGTGCTCCCGATTTCGACAACTCGATCTCGTTCGCCGACATGTGCTGTTCCTCCAAGAGTTTTGCATTCTCGTACAGCGCCTCGAGCGCTTCCGAGAGCTTGGTGTCCTCTGGATCCTGCGATTCACTCGATAACTTGATCCACTCACTTTGCAGAACTCCGATGATCGCCGCGTCATTCATGTTGAACTCGATTGCCAGCTGCGCCAATTTCATGATACAAGAAGTTCATGTGAGCACCACTCCTTCAGCGCACAGGCTATAACCAAAGAGCGACAAACCTGAACAGATTTCTTGATGTCGTTTGCTCCGTAGAGGTCCAGGAACTGGCGCGCAGAACAGGATTGAATCATCGACACCTTCGGGCTCTCACCATGCAGAACCACAAGCGTGGACTCGTTCATAATCTATGAGAAAAAAGAACAACCGAAGCTCAGTCAGATTGGACACACCACCACCTAAACAAACACCAGTTATGCAAAAATACCTTTAGGTCGTGAATGATGCCGAGATCAAGATGCCACTCCACGATTTCCACTGCGATCGGGTCGAGGAAGAAGAGAACGCTCGTGCCAATGTTCCAGCTCACGAGGAGCGTTTTGCGCTTCATCTTGTACTCCTCGGACACGAAAGGCGGCTCTTGAATGAACTGGAACAGGCTGAGCTTGTTGATCGTAAGGTTGCGCGGCTGGATTCCTTCTTCCAACGCGCATTCGGGGCTCTGAATGAACGCCGCCGGGTTCTTTGACAGCGAGAACTTGATGGTCGACGACACGGTACCAGTCTGCGGATCTGCGATCCACACGCGACGTCCAGGTCGGGACGAGAACACCATGCTCTCCTGTTTCTTCGCTGGGTCAATCGAGTCTTCGTCGAATTTCGTAAAGAAGCACGCGCCATAGCTTCCTTGTCTCGCCTTCGTTCCAATCTGGATATCGCAGTGGCAAGACACAAGCGCATCCACGAGAGATCACATTCGACGCTATAGCAGTAAACACGAAGTAGGAAAGAACGAAGAGCGACTCACTTGAACTGCGCTTCCATCGCTCGACGTGAGGTTCAACAGCAACACTCGCAGCTGCGACGAGACCAGCAGCACGTCGGATCGACCGTATTTCGCGATATCCAGCTGTTCCATTGCAAAACAGAATCTCGACTCAGACAAACAGGCGCGTGACAAAAGAGCATAACGCAACAACAAACGCTATTACCTGCACGATGCCCGTCTCTTCCTTCAGCAACAGCTCCGTGTCAGTGCTGCCAAAGATCGCTGACATCCCTGCTCGCAGCACCGTTTGGCACACGAGACCCGCATTGCACGCCGAGAAGAGTCGATGGCCGAGTTTGTCCCACAGAAAGCACGTAACCGGAAATCCCTAAGAGTTCAATCGAGAGCAAGCATTCAGTCATTACCCACACCACGCATGGCGTCCTCGAAATCACACAGAGCCATACGCACCGCATGGAAGTCGTGCGAGAACTCCACTTTCTCGCCGATCCGATTGTAGTCTGAGAGCTGGAGGCCGTACACGACGCCGCGCAGCGTGCCCACCACGAGGTGCTTCTGCATGGGGCAGATGCTCAGGCACGCCACGCCCACGCGGTCGTTGCTTGGCGGCGTGATCATCTTCACGAGGTGGTACTTGGACGCGAAGCTCCTCGCGCGCGCTGCATCGCTTGCATCGGCGCGAGCCACCGTCGTCGCGTACAGATACACGCTGCCGGCATTCGTTCTGTAGCGGTTGGCAAATAATAAATGCAAGCAATGATGCACGACAAGCAATGAGCCTCTGTAGCTGTTAACACACACATAGCAGCAGCCAGTAGCTACATGCATAAGCGTAACGTACCCACACGCGAGGAAGTTCTCGGACGCATGCACACACGTAAACTTGACCTTGCGGCTCTGCGTGCTGAGCCCGAGATCCTTGTAGTGCAGCAGCGGCTTGGCGCGCAGCGTCGAGGCCACGGACGCCGCTGAGTTCGCCAGCGCCGCGCCGCTCTCACTGGGCGACATTCTATTGCCTAGTAGTGCTACTGGAGAGCGAGAGAGAGCGATGGATGCGCACGCAGACACGCGGAAGTGGCGCTGCCGGTTGTGCTTCAAGCCGCCAGCTTGTTTTCTTTCGTTGTGGCTGATTCGAACTCGGCTGTGCTCATGCTGTGTTATTCTAAGCTATTGTGCCTAATTTTTGTGATTTTTGAATTCAACTTCTGATCATTTTTGCAGATTTTACTAACAGAACAAAGCAATGTGGTCCACGCTATTTTGACCGTTTTTTTTCGAAAGCTGCCATTTTGGCATAAAACTGGGGTTGCTCCCTCCTCCAAAGTCCGTAAATGGAGGAGTGGCAATTTTTTACGACTGCTATTGATTTGAACCGGAATTCCGAAAAATCTGCTGCCGCTTCTGTAGCAATTTGTATAATATTACACGGCAGATTAGACATTGTGCGGAGATGCAGCATCCATCTGGATGCGCACCATCGGCAGCATCGCGTCGATGTCTTCCTGGGCGATGCCCGCGTCCTTGAGGCGCTTTCGCGCGAGCATGTTCTCCTCCGCGACTTTGATGCGCTTGAGCACGTTGTTGCACCGCATGTTCTCGACCAGCAGCTTGTCCTTCTGCTCCTTTAGCGCCGCCTGGCGCTCCTTGATCTCCAGTTTGCGCTTGAGCAGCTCCAGCTCCTGCTCCTGCTCAGGGTTCGCGACCGCGGTATCGACGCTGTAGCGGCGTGTCTTATCCGTAGTCGCAGATGTGGGTTCTGTAGTCTGTCGGCGCGGCTCCAGGCTCGTGCGACGTTCGGGTTTCTTTGCGCGAGGCGGGATGTAGATCTTTGGGAGCGGTCGTGGCAGCGGGAACGGCGGCGGCGCCATGCTGGCCTCGAGAATAGCCGGTTTGGCTTCTGCGCTTTGCTGATCACTGCCGGCGACTGCTTCTCCCATAGCAGTGTAGTTGAATGAACGTCGAATTTTCGCACCACCGCCTTCTTGGTCATCAATGAAATCCTCATCGTCATCGTCCACGGTGCTGTCGTCTTTATCTTCATACTCGTAGTCGTCGTACCTGATCACAGGTGACGCACTGGTCTTCTCGCCAGGCTGTTCCGAGCCAGTGGTCGTGTGCAGACTGCTCAACCCACGCGCAGCGCCAACGACGCGCTGGCGTGACGCCACCACAGTGCCACCAGTGCCATTATCACTACTGACAGCATTAGTGGCGTTACTGTCGCAATCGCCTGCCTTGTTCTTCTTGCTCGCCGCGTTCTTCAAGCGCTCCTTGTGCGCGCGCATGGCGATGTCGTCGCGCTTGTGCAGCCAATTGTAAATGTTGCGCGCCTTGACCTGCTTGACCTTTGGGTCTGCAATGTGGCCGTAGAACTTGAGCAGCGTCTTCTGCATGTCGCGGTTCGACGTCTCGAAAAAGTAGAGAATCGCGAGCTTGTCCTCGGCCGAGACGACCAGGCGCTTGGCACGCTGCTGGTCCGGCGCGCTCGGGTCCGTGGGCGCCACGGCGCCGCTCGTCGTGAGACTGATGCCGTGACGCTTCATGAAGCGCGAGACCCACGTGGGGCATACCACGACGTCAATCTGCAGGCGCTCTTTCATCTCCTTCGCCCACTCCTCGATCGTGCGCCGCGTGACGCGCTGGCCGCTCGCGCGCTGCTCGAAGACCTTGTCCGCGAGCTCCTGGTCCATGGCCTCGTACGAAATCTTGCGGCCGCCGCCATGCAGTCGGTACGCGGGCGCCTCGCCACCGCCATTAGCGCCGAGCTGCTGCTGCCGCTGCACGAGCTGCGCCTCGCAGCGGATCCAGCGCCGGATGTTCTCGCGCGCGAGGTCGTACTTCTTGGCCACGGCATTGATGGACGACGCCTGCGCCTCGCGCGCCAGTAGCAGCTTGGTCGTCACGTCGATCTTGCGCTTCTGGTACGGCAGCGGCGGCGACGAGAGCACGTCGCTCGCGCCATCTCGCGCCTCCTCAGCTGCCATGTTGCCGTTCCTTTCGCTCATTTGTGGCGACGGACTGGCTGGCTATTTCGGTCCTGCTGGCTAAAACAGCTTTACCATCGAGCCTCTTTATTGTTCACTTTTGGCATAAATCTGATACATAAGCGACTCTCAAATTTATGTCAAAAGTGAACAATAGAATAATAGTAGAAAAATGATGTCGCCCACCCCTTTTCATTTTATTTATGCGTCAATTAACGACTCTTACTTCCAGGAAGTCACGTACAGTAAACCCCTTTCACTGTAGCAAAGTATAAAACTCTAAACATTACAGTTCACAAATGTGCATAAAAGGGCTATATACAAGTACACCTTTTTGGCTCAAGTGATACGAATTCCAAATCAAATGTTGGGTTTTTGAATGAAGTGTTTGTTTTGCAAAATTAGAATAGTTTGTAAAAATTATATTGTGTGATACACATTACTTGCCAACAGGTATGTCCTCCAACATGAACACAGTGCGATAAAAGCGCAGAGGGCCACGCTCACTGTTTCCGAGATGAATATGTTGGATGCACGCTCAAGGAAGGTATTGCGGTGGACCACCATTGTGCTGCCTGGTGGTACACGACGGATATTTGGAGCCGCACACGCCAAATAGGCCTTGACTTTCGCCTTGAACGCCAAAAAACGCTCTCAATTGGATTGAGCGCCGGGCTGTAAGGGCCAAGTCGCAGCACCGTCGCTACCGCAAACTCCTCTTCCCTGAGAACGCTCTCAATATCCGTGTGACACGAAGCATTGTCCAGCACGAAAACCGCCTTGTTGAGCTGCTCACGATGCTCGTCTCTTACCGCACGAAGTAGGTTTGTGAAGAAGATCTTCACGTCCGGCGCTCGATTCGCACCAAAACGATTTTCGTAGTACACGAGGCCCTTGACGGAGATGCACACCGTCACATGCATGTTTTCCCTCTGTCACGGGGTGTGACCTGGCTTACACGTGGACTCACGAGGAAGCGTGTTTTTCAACTCTGAATATATTTTGTTTAATATGAATGCTCCCCAATAAAGAACGAAAATTCTGAGAGCCACTCAAATATCGAACATGCTCTTGTAGAGGGTTTCCCTCTACAAGAGTATATACGAGAATATGCAGGAGGGGAGTTCCGCTAGTCGCACCTAGCGGGAAGTGTACGGTGACCCCGTTACACCCTCCGCCAGACACGCGTTCTTCCGGGCAGCGATCGGCTTTTGGGCTTCTCTCCTTAATTCGCGACGTCCAGATGCTGAAGTTGGTTTCGTCGAGGTAGTAGATCGTGTAGCCGTGTGAGTTGACTTCCAATAGCTTCGTGCAGAACTGCACGCGTTTGCGCTTGTTTTCAGGCGTGCTCATGAATTGTGGTTGGACATGCGGCTTTTCAAGCGTGTAGCAAGCGCCTTCGAGAGCTTTCCCCTGTTGTCAGTAAAACTTGAAGACCAAATTCGTCGAGTAGTAGCACCGCGAGCTTCTTTAATGGCAGCTTGTTGTTCTCGTCGAGCGCGCTGCACATGAACAGCACATGTTCAGAGGTGAGTTTTGGCTTCGAGCCGTCGCACACCCTCTCAGAGTCCGGGACTTTGGCGTAGCGGTGCACTCACTGACGTGCCACCTCGATCGGGACCTTGAGCACTCTTGCCAACGCCTTTCAGTCCTCACCACAACGGGATGAATTGACGACCCACTGGCGCGTCTCAGCACTGAACGAGGTGTACTTCCGCGCCCCTTACAGGTTCTGTGACTGACTCGATAGCGATGGAGGTAGCTGGCGTTGTGGCGGTGGTGGTTGCTGGCGTGACGAGGTCAGCGACGTCGACCGAATGCGGGTGAACGGCAGCACATGAGGTGATGGCGCCGACGCTGGACACGGCAACGGTAGCTGGGGTGCCACCACTGATGGCAGCTGTGGCTGTGCCGTTGATGGCGTCGCCATTAAGCACTTTCTTCGTTTGTGCTTTGTTTTGGTGTCAAATCTTCTCCCCTTCAGTCACCAATAACCTCAGAAAATCTATCTGGTCGATATATAAAAACTGAAAGCACCCAAACACTTCATTCAAAAATCCAACATTTGATTTAGAATTCGTATCACTTGAGCCGAAAAAGGTGTATTATCGGTTATTCGCGTTTAATTTTAACTGATCATTAGAGACCTTTCGAAGCGAATATTGGAAGTTGGATGTAGGAATGAAAATGTCCAACATCCTGATTCCAACATTTGTAAAAATAACGTTTCGAAACATGCCCGTGTCGGAATAAGTTGAAAGAACCAGTCGTCTGATCGAAT